>CM060096.1:12176532-12272095 GCA_030522485.1 Stenchaetothrips biformis | reverse complement strand
TGCGGCCCGCGGGCGCTCGCGGCGTCGCGGCGGCTCCATGGCGTACGACTAACCTGATTGCCTCTCTTGTCTAGATTCGGCTGCGACCCGTCCGGCGTGTGGTGCGCCGTCAAGTGGGGCCTCGACGGCGGCGGCGGCGGCGGCGGCCACTTCGCCTACGTCCTGTCCGCGCTGCTGGCCGGCAGGCTCGTCCCCGCTGCCGTCACGTACGTTTTATTTTCCATCCCGCTCCGGTGCCCCGCAGTGCTAGGCGGCACTCCGGGACCCAAGGCCTCGGTTTCGGCACACTTACATCACGCGCAGGGCGTTTCGTTCGGCCCGGTTTTACTGCCCAATCTGACCCCTCCCCCGCCTGTAACATTGATGCGTCCTGCAGGACGTGGTGCCTCTGCGCCTCGGGCGTGGCGGTGTCGCCCCTAGCCAGGGCCAGCGCGGCTAGGACCGGCGCGGCCAGGACCGGCGCGGCCAGGACCGGCGCGGCCTCGACGGCGTCCTCGCACGCAGCGCTTACCTCGGTAAGCCCATGCGTTTGACTACTGCAGTTTGCCGTCGTGCCGTGTTGCCACGTCCGCAGGCGAAAGCTCCCGCGATGCACCCGGGTCGAACAGGTTCGCTACCGTCAGCGCGCCTATAACCAGGCAACATCATCTAGGGCTTTGCTCCAGGAAAGTTCCCTAGCGCGCATGTTGGCAACTCAAACGAACCTCTTGCATTTTGGGGATTTCGTCCAGTTTATGTGGCAAAGCTGGCGCCGCGTGGTGTTCCCGTTGTAACGCGGTTTGCAGGTGGCGCGCTGGGCGGCCGCGGGGATCCTGCTGCTGCGCGCGCCGCGCCTCCTGCTGGACATGCACCTGGCCGCCGCGGAGCTGTCCTGGGACCGGGCGCCCGCCCTTCTGTCGCACATCGCTCCCGTAGCGGACGAGGCGAGCGCCCTGGTGCTGCCCCTGGTGACCGCGGCGGTGGACCGGTGCCGGCGGCGCGGGGCCGCGCCGTCCAGGTGGGCGCCGCACGTGAGCTGCTGTGGGACCTGCCCTTGCCGACGCCTCGCGGCGAGCGGAGCTGCGTCTGCCCCGAGGGGGTAAACACTTCCAGAAATCGTGCACAGACTACTCGGTATGACGCTGTATTACGGTGGTATTACACGTGTATTACGGCATTAAAATGATAAATTTTGCCACATTTAACCCTAAAATGGTATTACAAATGCATGTATTACGCGTAATACACGGCTTTTTTGCACAGGGCATTACGAAAGTATTTAACCCCTCGGTCGGCCCGCACCTCGCCGCAGGCCCGTTAGGCCAGGAAACACTCGTCCTGGATTCGTTGTAACCAAAGGAACCGAATAAAGTGCACCGGTTATTTTTCGTGCGCCTGATTCGACTCCCCAGTCGTTTGTCTCGCAGCTGTCGCGAGAGTGTGGCCACAGGCTTCGGCTTCGGCGGCTCGGCTGACAGTTGGCATTTTGTCCGTGCGCGCGTAACGCGTAACCCAGTCCCCCTCGGCCCGAGCTCTGCGGCTCGTTCACGCCTCGCGCTCACGCAGCTCACCGTGGAGATGGAGGCGTTCGAACACCGCGACAGGTGATGCGGACAGCAGCGACGCTTGAAGGACCACAGCCCTGGCAACAAGTACTGTACTCAATCCCATTCGCCAGGAAGTCGGAAGAGGGTTCCGGCACGGCTTGAGGATCGGAAAAGTGCGAGAGGAAAAAACAAAGACACACTTCACCCTTCTACCGCGCACCCCTACACACACACACGTCCCCTCACCACTCCTTTCTTTGTTTCTTTCACGCTCTTCTTCTTCTCGTCCCACGCCGGCGTCGGTGGGAATCTTCTAAAAGGACTGTGTCCGTGTGCCAACATTGTGGCGTCCGGGATCGCAGCCTCCAGATGCAAATGCCGCCTCGGTCCGACCCCATTTCCCGGAACGCCTAACCAAAGCAAACCCGTTCGGGGTTCCGGCCTCCGCCCAGGACCGGCCGGCGGTCTGGGCACAGTGGGCCGCCCGGCCCGCCGCCGCAGTGGTTGGGGCTCTCCAGCTGACGCGGCGCCGAGTGTTCGCATCGCGGTGGAGTAGATCCGCAGCAATCTAACGGAAAAATTAGCGCTAGGCACGCCGCCCCTCCGCCCGCCCCGCCCCGCCCTTCACGGCGCGCCCCCCCGCCACGTTGTTTTGAGCCGCGGTGCCGAGAGCCGTGACAAACGGTCACAAAAGGGAAGGGGCGAAGAGCGGGCGGCAAGCCGGAGCAGCCAGCCAGCCGACGGCTGCCGACGGCCACGGCGCGGCACCGCGGGGACAGGTTGAGGCAAGCACAAAGCGAGCGGCAAGCCGCGGCAGCCAGCCAGCCCACGCCCCCACGGCGCCCGCCACAATGTGTCGCCGGTGGCCTAACCGCATGCCATCAACAGACGGGCCGGCCGAGCTGGCAGCCGCAGGGGCGGCGCGCGCAAACAAAAAACGAAAAGACGCCAGGCGGGCCTTTTCAGGGCCTCATATATGGAGCATTTTTCCACTTGTGACTCGGCCGATGTAATCGCCGGGGCCGTGGGCCCGAGTAATAACGTCCGCACGACGATGCCGTACTGTCACTGTACCGCTCTCGCCTGATCCCATTTGGTTGAGCGCCACGATCCCCTGCCACAGATTTTGCAGCCGGCGCTGTGTGACCCCCTGCAGCACTGGCAGGGCGGGGCAGGGCGGGGCCGGTCATATTGGGAGAGCGATGTTAATCCAAGCCGGGCCGGGTCGGGCGTATGGCTGCATGATGGCGAGATTGGAACACTCCCACTCCGTCTTCACCACCCCGCCGCCCCATGGCGCCCCAGCGCCGCGCAAACATGAGGGATGGGCTTGGTCCGACGCGGGACGCGGTGCACACGATACATCAGCTTCCTGTTGCTATTCAAAGGAAATATCGCGAGCAAGTAGCGCGGAGCTACGCCACGCTTGGAGCCGCGCCTGGAGCCACGCCGCGAGCCACGCCCTGGAGCCACGCCTGGAGTCACGCCGCGGGGGCGGCGGTTTTGCGGGTAATCGGTGCGCCGCGCACGGTTGCCAACTTTGGAAGCAAATTGGACTGGTGCTGCTGCCGGTCGGGGGCGGTGGCGGTGACGGTGCTTCATCACGGTGCTCGTCACGCCGCACGGGTCGGCTGCAGGGCGCTCGGTCAACAAACCGCGGGGTGGCCGTTCACAGTACTGTCAACAGTTTGTGCGCTAATCGGCCAGTCAATCTGAAACAACGTGTGACCTTTCCGTCGACCGCAGAGCCGCTGCCGGCGACGCGTGGCGGCCGCCCTTCTCTGCCGTTAGTTTGGCAGACCGCGAAGGGACGGCCGAAGGGCGGCGAGCCTGTCTGGTTCCCGAACGCGACCGCTGCCGCCGGCTCGCGTTGTCGCCCAGTTTAACCGCCACTGCTACCGCCGACCGCGCGGCGAGGCGGCGGCGCGGCGGGGACGCTGCCGGATGAACGCGCTGCCCCACGTGGTGCGCCGCCGGCCCACTGTGCCGGCCGCGCCGTCTGCATCGCCTAGTCTCCATTCGTCTTTAGTGGCCGCGTCTTCTTGTCTTGTCAGCAGCCTCGCGCCGCGGCCTCCGCTTCACTGGGCCGGCGCGTCGCCGCGCAGCGCGCAGTGTACTGGGCCAGCCTGGCCGCGTCCTGTGTGTGCGTGCGGCCCATCGTAGTCCTCGAGTAGAGTGCTGTTGGACTCCATCATCGGAGACCAGCCGGCCGCGACCGTCATTGGCGCGGCGCGTCAAGCCGAGCACGCGGACCCGCCTTCCGGGCATGCAGGACGTCCACCCGTGAGTAGCGCGCGGCCAGCGCGCCAGCGAGATGAAGAACACCTTGGGCCGCGGAGCCAGCCCTTCAGACACCGCAGTTCCGTTCCGAACAGTACCCTCGTCGCACTGTCTCTCTCGCGCTCGTTACGTAATTGGTGAGACAGAAGCGGCCGAAGCGCTGAACGGAATCAAACGGCAGCAGCGCGGTGGCCTCCTAGCGCCTCATGGTGATCAGTTGCCGCCAATAATTATGCATGAACACTCGAGGCCATGGGCCTTGCTTTGCGTCGCGCGGACCTTCGTTCTCAATCTGAAGGCCCGGCGGCCCAGGCCGGTCGAGGGGCGGCCCTCCGCTCCGCGCCGCGCCGCGCCACGCCGGCAGCTTAGAGGGAAAGTTTTTATTTCGGAGCCAATTGGCAGCCCAGGCGACACGCTGCGTTTACCGAGTGCATCTCCGCCCGCCCGCCTCCCTCTCGCCTGAGCAGCGCCGCGGCAGTGTCGTCCGACACGCCGTATGGCCCCTTGCAACAGTAGTGAATCCAGATGCGGCCTTTGGGGGAAGGGCAAAGTGGCACTTTTTGCCTACTTACAGGGGCAAAGGATGTCTTTTTGCGTACCTTTCAGGTGGGTATCTAGGTGCTATGTGGGGGGGGGGCAAAAGGCTCCCCCCCCCTTCCCCGGGGGGATCCGCGCCTGCTTGGCAAGCCGCGGCCGGCCGCAGTGCCCCGAGTGCACATCGAGTACGTCCATTGACGCTGGCGTCGCGCCGCGGCCGGCCGCAGCTCTTGGGAAAACTGAAACTCCGGCATCAGGCGGTGGGACTGTCACCAGTAGACTGTCTGTTGTCGGAGGAGCCGCACCCGCCGAAGCCAGCCGGCCTTGCCTGGCCTGGCCTGTTGTTGGCTAACTTTTCGGTCGGTATTGGACCGAGAGGCAAACTCGCCAAGTCCGCGAGGCGTTGGTGGTGTGGGCGCCAGGCGTGGGTGGGGTGGGGTGGGGGGGACGACGCACTTGGTATCGTTTGTGATGACAGGGTGCACTGTGACAAGCCGAACAGCGCGTTCAGTCCGTCACTGTTCGTCCGATTGTCGCGCGAGTCCCCAGCGGGTATTCTTAGACGGGGCACAGTGGGTCAGAAGACCATTGAGGCAGCCGAAATTCTAGACGCGTTTTGAGCTGCAGAGTCGCTAAATGGGACTCGAAACGAACGTGTGACCCCACCGATAGATTCCTCGTTTGGATAGCAGTCCATTGGTGGGGTCACACGTTCGATTCTAGTCCCATTTAGCGACTCTGGAGCTAAAAACGCGTCTAGAATTTTGGCCGCCTCAACGGTCTTCTGACCCACTGTGCGGGGAGCCCCTTGACTTTGACGCGCTCGCCGCGGCGGCGTGGCGTTGCCGGGACCGCGTGCCCGTCGCACTAGTCGCACCGAGGCGCACCGCCACGCACCTTGACACGATGGGGGCCGTCGGGTGACTTTTAGGCCGTCCCGCGTTCGTTCCGTCGCCTTGTCTCACTCGGACCCCTTCGCAGGGCGACCAGCCTGCCGCCTCGTCTCGGCCGGGCCTCGTTGCCGTGGTGATGCCTTGGGCTGTTTCAGTCGGAACGCGTTCTAGTTTGGCGCCATGACTCAGGACGGTAACACCGCTCCTCAACGAGAACGTGGCACGTTCCGTGGGCCGCCTGGTGCCGCGCTACCACACCCAGAAAAAAAACGATCTCTTGAATCAAGTAAAATAATAGGAAAGTTCTGCTTTGAGTGAAGTAGAAATATTCTTGATATGGTTAGAGTTGAATGAACGCAAAGCCTATTAGTATTGATCTGACTCTCAGTTTAGCTTGAATCAAGTATTTTTAATCAAGAAAAATATTTTACTTGATTCAAGAAATCATTTTTCTGGGTGCAGGCCGGTAGTACATTCAATAGTTGTGCAACAGCTACTACTTGCTGCTGTCCCACTCCTGCCGAAACCCTTGAGTTTGATGAAGGGGAGGGGGAGGGGGGGGAACACCGCTTGAACTGGCGCCTAGATGGCCTGTCGGAGTTGCCCGCGGCGCCACTCGGCACGCCGGCACAAAGACGCTCCAAATTCGTTTCAACTTCGTCAAAGTAATGGAGCGCGCGCAGCAGGCAGCAGGACAAACTACTTGTCACACCGCACCGCGACGCACCGCGACGCGAGGGGGTAAACACTTTCGTAATGCCCTGTACAAAAACGCCGTGTATTACGCGTAATACATGCATTTGTAATACCGTTTTAGGGTCATAAAGGTGGCAAAATTTATTTTTATTTTAATTTGTTTATTTAATTAATTTATTAATTTAATTTAATTTAATTATTTAATTTGTGGGTCAGAAGACCGTTGAGGCGGCCAAAATTCTAGACGCGTTTTGAGCTCCAGAGTCGCTAATTGGGACTCGAACCGAACGTGTGACACCACCAATGGATTCCCCATTCGGGGAGGTGTCCATTGGTGGTATCACACGCGTGCGGTTTGAGTCCCATTTAGCGACTCTGGAGCTCAAAACGCGTCCAGAATCTTAGCCGCCTCAACGGTCTTCCGACCCACTGTGCGGCGTGCGAGGGAGACCACGAAGCTCTGCCCGGAACTTGCTGATGTCGCGGTTTCCAGGGGCACGACGCGTGTCGTGTGTCGGACGGCCTGACGGCGACGCCCCGGTCCAGCTGCACGTCGCTGCAGCCACCTAGCTAGCACGGCGCGCCGCCACCAACCCCGGCGATTAGCAGGAAGACGTTATCCTAATCCGGACCCAGATTGTGGCATCGCGGCGCCCGCATCGCCGGGGAAGGGAGCACGCCGTCAGCACCGCCAGCACCGCCAGCACGCGGTAGAGCCGCCAGCAGCCAGCATCCCACGTAGCGGCGAGCGGAGCCAGCAGCCAGCACAACACAGCCAGCGCCAGTCGAGTCGCCAGCGCCGGCAGAGCGGTCGTGCGCGAGTGGGGAACCGCCGCCGGACCCGGCCGACCCGGCCCAGTAGGACAACAACAACGACGACCGAGTTTTTCGCGCGCGCGCGCCGACGCAGTTCAAGGTCGCCGGCATGCAGCTCAGCGTGTCCGCGGTCGCGTGCCTCGTGGTGCTCGTGGTGGGCCCGGCGCTGGCGGGCCCCGCCCCCGCCGCCCCCACCGCCGCCCCCACAACCACGCGAGGATTGGACCTGCTGCTGATCCACACCAACGACATGCACGCCCGCTTCGAGCAGACCAACAGGTGAGCACCGCCCGCCCCTCGCTGCTGCCTCCCTGCTGCCTCGCTGCGGCGGCCGAGCTTGGCGAAAGTTTACATTATTTATCGACGGGAAGGGTGGGCCGGTGGGCCAGTGACAGCTGCAACCATGGCATGGCCCGCCGCAGCAGCCGGCACGCAACGCAACCCAACTTAGGGCATTTTCGTCTTGAAATTATTAATCATCCCATCACAAGCCTGTGGCGTTCTCAAGCCTTGTGTCTAAGATTTGTTCAAGTACAATTTTCGGTGCCACCAATGCCAAGCACAGGCTTGCGCAAGACGACTAATCCCAAAAGGAACGGTATTTGGGACACTAGCTGGCACAACGTTCATGCCATTTAGATTTGTGATCCTGTTTTTTTTTTTACCCAAACCCCGGCGGGAGGGACGGCGCGACGAGAGAACTGTTTTGAATCAGCCTGCAGAAAGGATTCGAAAGCGCCGTCCGGAATCGGCTGACTGGGCGTCATTATAGGGCGCGGCGATTTCAATTTCGGCGCCAAACTTGCGAGGGCGAAAGACGCTTTGGCGGCGGGAGCCCCGCTCGAAGCTTGAACCGCGCGTACAACCGGCGAAATGGATTGATTTAGTTTGCCGGCCTTTATTATCATTAGGCGTTGGGTCCGAGGGTCCGCGCCAACTCGACGCCGGCCGGCTGCGCGTCGTCTCCCGCCCCCGCCCCCGCACCGCCCCCCGGACTGCCCCCCGCCCCCGCCCCGCACCCCGCCCCCGCATGCGTGACGCAGGCTCTTCCAGGTTCTTCCGAAAAAAAAAACGAAAAAAATAACAAAATGAAGGATTGAGAATGTGATGGCTCCGCATGTTTCCTCGCGTGTTCTCGCTCGCGTTGCCCCGCGTTTGGTTTTATTTTCGCAAGAAAATGGGTGCGGATCCGGTTGTATCCCAACGACGTTCGCGCGAATCGACCAATTGAAATGTAAAACGAGTCCACGAGGATGGCGGGAGTACTGCGAAAACTCCTGAATACTCCTCGGAAAAGCGCGCTGAAAACTCCGCAATCTTATCACCGTTAATAAATCTGAATAAATCCAACTGCATTCACCTGTTGCGCGTTTGAGGGCGGAAAGCGAACTATACTTCCACCACCACTACTTGAGAAAAGTTTGGATGAACGGGGTGACTTTGGTGGCGCAGGTTCTCCAGCCGCTGCTCCGACGCCGAGGCGGCCAGCAACTCCTGCTACGGCGGCTACGCCCGCGTCGCCGCGCAGATCAAGAAGGCTCGCCGCGAGGCCGAGGCCGGCGGCCCCGCCGTGCTGGCGCTCAACGCGGGGGACACCTTCCAGGGCACCTTCTACTACAACGTCTTCAAGTGGCGCATGGCGGCCGTCCTCACCAACATGCTCGCGTTCGACGCCATGGTGAGGTGCACCCAGAGAACAATGTCATATTTCTGATACTTTGATCCAAGAATGTTTACTCACACAATTTTTGTTTATTTCAATGAAACGTTTCTCCGGGCGTAAAATCAAAACAGTGCTTCTGGTTTTTTGTTTTTTTTTCTTTTGGTTTTTTTTGGGTTGCACGGGCATAACTATGACACCGTACCTTTTCCTCATGCTCCTTTGTTTTACTGCTGTGGTGAAATTGCGACCACTCGGGGCGCAGGCACCCTGGGGAAGGCCGAAAAAAAAAATGGAGTGGAATGAATCCCTGATGATTTCATCACGATTGAACCTCCAATCATCCTCCCCGCCCGCGGCACTTTTTATTATTGCTTCGTCCAATACTGGCTGCTCTAGCAGCCATACCGGATGGCCGGCCTCGCTAGTGCGAGGACATCGGCCTGCAAAGTAGTTGAGATTCGCTGGTTTTCGCGTAACGTGTCGAGGGAAACTCCCGGCCGAGTCACGTCATGTAACTGATGGCACCGGGCGCGCGCAAAGTCTCGACAAAGAGTAAACATGGAGCATGTTTCGTATTTCGTATTTTGTTTCTCAAAGTTTTTGACCTTTCTGGCGGACGCTGCTCATGTGGAACGAGGTGTGCTCGGCAGGCCGCGCCGCGCTCCAGGACTCTATGCGGTCTGCTTGGTAACTTGGTTACACCGAGTTGGCCCGCGGCGAGTCGGCCGTGCGTCCCGCTGCGTCCCGCCGGGCCCGCGTCACAGATTATCAAAATGGCCAGTTTCCTGGGGAAATTGGCCCCACGCACGCACGCACGCACGCACGCACGCACGCACTCACGCCCCGTCGGACTGGACGGCGGCGGCGCTCCAGTGTGCGCGTGGTCGTCATCGAGTCGTGGGCTGAACGGTGGTGCTCTCGTCGCTCTGTCTCCCTCGCACTCGTGGAGCGTCCCGTGCGGGTGCGAGGGAGACAGAGCGACCCGGCGCTGCTGTCCGCAATGCGAGGCCGCCGCCATAACGCGCAGGGCGTGTGGATACAGCGCGCTTTACACCTGCGGCGATGAACCGTGCCTAGTCGTCACGTGACGCGCGTGCAGCTCGAGGTGCTACTGCGCCCGACCGGCAGACTCGCACGGCACCGCAAGGCGTGTGACCTTGCCCACTGTGCAGCCGGCCGGCCGGCATGCCGCCGCACAAACAATATATATGCCCCTGCAGCCCCCGGCCGGACGGCATGTCGCGATGACACGTGCCCACTAGAGCACACAAATTCCTGGCAATTTTTTTAAAACAGATTTTCACACTTTTTCTTGCCGTGTAGCCGCCTGAAGGGTAGCGCCAAAAAGCGCCCAAAAAGCCATAATTTGTGCCTGTAAGCGGTCAAAAAGTGCTACTTTGTATACCCCGTCCCCTCGGCAAAAGACTTCCCCTGGATCCGCCCCTGCCGCTGTGCCCCGCAGTCGCTGGGCAACCACGAGTTCGACGACGGCGAGGCGGGTCTGGAGCCCTTCCTGCGCGACGTCCGCGCGCCACACGTGTGCGCCAACCTGGACGCCAGCGCCAACCCGCAGATGCAGCAGCGCGTCCGGCCCTCCGTCGTCCTGGACGTGAACGGCACCAGCGTCGGCGTCATCGGCTACGTCACGTCCGACACGGCGGTGAGTGGAGAGCGGCGCAGAGCTCTGCAATGGGTAGTCCACTCAGTTCCCGCGCTCCCTATTGTGCGAGAGAGGTGGCATGATTCGGTTCCGTCGCTGAGCTTCACGAGGCGACTTGGCAGTGCAGCTTCGAATCCCGGCAGAAGCAATCATTTTTTTCGGTGCAAATGACCACCCATTGCAGAACACTGGGCGCAGAGTCCGGCTGGACAAGAAATTGCCACTGTGTTCTGGATCCCCCGCGCGGAAGTGCTTTGTCTCTCTCTCTCTCCTCCGATACAATCAGGGCGGAAAAAAGCTAAACTTTGGCGCGCTCCACGATACGGAGTTCCCATCAGTTAGTGACGTTGGCCTATTTTCTGGCGAGTTTACTTTGTCAACGGCTTCGCAGTGTGTACGGACTACGTTGTTTTGGACACGCTTGCTGTCCCGCGGTGTGGGAACAATTTACGAGCCTGTAAACTCCGGGCGCCCTTAAGTTATGGATACCTGTTGAAAGAAACATTGCCACTTCCCCTCTCGATAAGTGCCAGCGACCCCGGGGGCGTAACTACCCTCTCCGGCCCGTTTGGCGGTCCTTAACAACTTCCCCACCCGTTCTCGCTCCTTATCGATCAGGGAAAGTATTCCCGCCGTATTCCTCGCGCTTTTATCTCCAACTGCACTGCAGAAGCCCCGGCCTCCCCCCCCCCTCTCTCTCTCCCCCCGTCGCAGGAAATTCGCCATTTCCTCGGTCCTGATTATTTTCGCCACCTTAGAACGGACCTCCTTAGTCAAGGCTCGGAAAGATCAAGGCAGTGCTTTTTCCAAATCAAGTTGCCTCGCGCCGCCGCCCTCCCTTCCCTCCCCGACGAGGCTAGTGCCGCTGGTATCTCGGGGCCTCACCCCCGATTCGGGCAAGCGGGCACCTGCACGGACAAACGGAACCGAAAACGATATGAAAAAGTTGGAATGTATGTGCAGCTTCTGGCCATGCCCGTCCAAGTCAAGTTCCTGGAGGAGATCGCGGCCATCACGGCCGAGGCAGAGCGCCTCCACGAGCAGGGCGTCAAGATCATCATCGCGCTGGGCCACTCGGGGTACCCCAAGGACAAGGAGATCGCCGCCAAGGTGCCGCACGTCGACCTGGTGGTCGGCGGCCACAGCCACTCCTTCCTCTACACGGGTACAGTCATGTGACCGCCTTCAACCTGCTGGTCGCGCTGCCGAAAACATCTGACAAGCCGGTATTTGAACCCAGGCCCGCACCCGACAACGACGAGCCGGTGGGCCTGTACCCGACGTTCGTGAAGCAGCCCTCCGGACGCGAGGTGCCCGTCGTGCAGGCCTACGCCTTCACCAAGTACCTGGGCCGCCTGCGGATCCAGTTCGACGCGGACGGCGAGATCGCCTCCAGGGACGACGTCCGCGGCCTCCCCGTGCTGCTGGACCACTCGGAGCCGCAAGGTGGGCTGTGCTCTGCATTTTATTTCCCGGGCATATTTTACGGCCCATCTTTGCTAGTCTCCTCGGAGTATTGGCCGTAAAAATGTCGCCGCACTCGCCGTGCAGCGCGCAGGCCCACTCGAGGGCACTGGCGCGACAGATCCTGGAAAATAAATTAATTAAAAACGTGGGTCATATTCAAAATTGTGTGTGACGAGATACCTTCGCGGAAAACGAGCATCATGTTTGGCCGGTAGATCCACAGGTGCTGGACGAGCTTGAGCAGTGGAAGAAGCAGCTGGACCCCGCGACGTTCCAGCCGGTGGGCAGGACCCTCGTTTTCCTGGACGGCGTCTGCAGGATCAAGGAGTGCAACCTGGGCAACCTGGTGGCCGACGCCCTGGTGTACCACGTGAGTGCCTTGAGGGCGTATGCTCTCGATGTGAATGACCTTGAATGACCTTGAGCCTGCGCGCTGCAGCGCGCCACCCGCTACTCCGGGCCGGGCTGGACGGACGCCCCCATCGGCGTGCAGAACGGCGGCAACATCAGGACCTCCGTGGACAAGGTGGGCGACGGCACCGTCAACCTGCTCACCGTGATCGAGACGTGCCCCTTCGAGAACCTCCTCGTCGTCGTGTACCTCCGCGGCGACGTGCTCCTGCGGATGCTGGAGCACAGCGTCGCCGAGTACGACCTGCAGTACCAGAAGGGCGCCTTCCTGCAGTACTCAGGTAAACGCAGAGCGCCCGTCGTCGGCCGGAGTGGAGGACGCTGGAGCAGGTTGGTGATAGGTGGGGTTGCTGCTCGCAGGCCTCCGAGTCACCTACGACCTGACGGCGCCGCCCGGCCGGCGCGTCGTGTCGGCGCTGGCGCTGTGCGGCAACTGCACCATCCCGGCGTACAGCCCCGTGGACCCCGGCCAGGTGTACGGCGTGGTCACCAACGACTTCCTAGTGGCCGGCGGCGACGGCTTCACGATGCTCAAAGACGCCCCAGCCAGTCCTTGGGTACGTCCGTTTCCCTGCGTCTCGCAGTCGTCCTCGGCGTCCTTCCCTCGCGACCCTGCCCTGCCAGCGCCAGCGCCGTCTTTGAATCCCTGACGCCGCCACTTTCCACAAACAAAGGGACATGACATTCCCCTTGCGCTTTTTTTTAAATTTTTTTTTTTTATTTTTTTGTCGTCGTTGTTTTTGCTGAGTTGGCAGCTCTGAAGGCAGAGTGGCGAGTTCTTAGAAAAAGACTGCTGAAAAGGCTGGGCAGGCAGGAGGGCCGTCGGCGTCCGCGTCGCGTCTCGGCCGCGCGGAGCGGCGCCGGTGGCAGGCAACCCGTCTGGCGGCCGGGTGGGACGGGCGGACGGCCGCGCGGCTGACGAGGCTCTAGACGAGCCTAGGAAGGAATGCCCTCTCCAGGCCGTGTCGCGGCAGGTTAGGCGAGAGGGAACGACAACGACACCGCGCTTTGGTTGCAGCCGACGTGACGCCGTACGCCGTCCTGGCCGAGTACATCCGCACCCTCAAGGTGGTGGCCCCCGCCGTGGAGGGCAGGACCGTCTTCCTGGACCGGAGGAAGAAGCCGACGCCCAACGCGGCGTCCACGGCAGCGCTGCCGCCATCCACTTTATTATTAGTGTTTTCATTAGTGGTATTGCTATCGACGAATCGGTAGCGATGGTTGGTCTAGATAATAAATAAATAAATAAATAAATAAATAAATAAATAAATAAATAAATAAAAATATATTTAAGCGTTTGTTGCGTTGTTTATGTAGTGCTTATTGGTTTCTCTCGGGACACGGACTTAAATTTGCCGCCCAAGCAGAGGCGGTGGCAGGGTTTCTTCGTTGCCAACGGTACGGCTGGATGGCGCTCGAATGGCTGCTGAATAACGCAGCCGCAGCCTTTCAAGTCATGAAGATTTTATTATTTTTTGGTAAGATTAGAGCAAAAATTATTATTTTAATGTCTATTTTCTGAATAAACGATGGCTTAAAAACTTCGTGTTGTTTTTTTTTTTTAATGTTGGCAAGCGAGCCAGTGCACAACGGCAAGTTGTTGTTTACCTGCCCAAACAAACCTGCTTTTCTGGACATTCTTTTAACTTTTTAACCGTGCGTTGTCAATGAAATTTACTTTTTTCTTGCGGTTCCTATACTTATTTGAAGTATAGTTCGTCACCGTTGTGAGGTCTTAGTTACTTGTCAGAGCATGCACGAGTCTTCATATACAGCATTGTAGGTTAGAAGACCAACACTCGATGGGTCGCAAGGCCAAAACTTTGACAGGAGATGTCATCGAATCGTTTTTTGGCGTGTACCTGCTCGTGTCTGCGAGTACGAACCCTCGGTACAAGGGCCGCACCTACATCGGCTTTACTGTGGATCCCAACCGAAGGATTCAACAGCACAATCTGGGGAAAGAGAAGGGAGGAGCTTGGCGGACCAGTGATAAAGGCCCATGGTAATAACGTCCTCGCTGCATTACTTCTTCGTGTCTTCAAATTTGTGTGTTTATTTCCTTTTCCCGGTTTTTTTCCCTTTTTTTTTAACTTTATGGTTATCTCAAATTTTAGGGACATGGTCTTGATCATCCATGGTTTCCCGAATGACATATCAGCATTGAGGGTAGGTTGCTTTTCAAAATACTCCCATTTTTGCTGCCTCTGTGTTTTAATGACATTGAAAATGAATCATGTTGCAGTTTGAATGGGCATGGCAACATCCTCAACGTTCTCGTCGACTCAGAAATGTAACCAAGAAAACTCGCAAAGAATCATCGTTTGAATATGCACTTCGGGTTGTCTCCCAAATGTTGTGTGTCGGCCCGTGGTGTAGACTTCCTCTCTCTATCAGATGGCTTTTACCTGATCGTGCCCGGGAGTTTCCTGTAAGTTGATTTGTGACTATAATTTATAGCTCCTCGGGAACACTAGATCTTGTTCAATGTTTTGATTTCTTTTTGTAGGGCGGAAATACTCCTCCAATGCATATGGCAATTTGCCATGGGCCAGTTGTGAGCAAGAAAATTGTGTCCAAGGAAGCTGATGGTGATTTATTTGAAGAGTTTTCCTCCATACTGTGCTATATTTGTAAATCTCCTTGTGTCAAAGACAATACCATGCAGTGTCTTATCAGGGATTGTAATGTTGAAACACATGCTGTTTGTTTAGCTAAACACTTTCTGAGGGATGAACCAGATCATTTTGTTCCTGTCGAAGGTTCATGCCCCAAATGTTTTACAAATGTTTTGTGGGGAGATCTAGTGCGTAAAAAGAAGGGATGCTATCAACAGCTTGGCGAAGAAAATAATGTGTGTAATATATCTGAATATGATTTTGAAATGCCTGATTTTTAACGGTGGGGAAATCAATTTACTTTGTACATGAATTTGATATTTATATGAACTGTTAAGGGGTTGCCTTGAATATTTTTTTTATTCTTTTTTTTCTACAATTTTTTATTAATGTATTAAAAAAAAAGTTTCTTTACAAACATTCATTTCTATTCTACCTGTATATACTCTCAGAGTGATAAATACTTAAATCTATAAAGTCATAAATTAAGGGTGCAAGCAGGGATCAGTGATGAAATGAAATTCAATACAGTAAGGGGTTCAAGTTTTGTTTTAAGATCCTTTTTTTTTCTGCCGAATTCTCTTTTAGAATGTAAGTAAGTAAGTAACGGACCCCTAAGTGCAAGTCGGGCATGCATGCAGCCGTCATAAGCGTACTCGAACAGCTTTTCCCGCGTGGCCGGAGGGAGGGCTGGTGTGACTCCAGTGCAGTCGCCGGGCTCCAGCTAGTAGTCGAAGCCGAGGCCGTCATCGCCGTCGGGGTCGACGCCTGGCGGTACGAAGGCGCCACCGAAGGCCTCCGACAGCGGCTCGTCCAGGCCGAACAGCGACGCAAAGCCCCACACGATGCGCAGCACCATGATCCTCACGAAGTTGAAGACGTTGGTCTCGCTGGGCGACACGGCCGCGGCCTGCGCGGCGGGCTTCTTCTTCTTCTTCTTCCTCGTGCCGTAGTAGTCGTAGTCGTCGTCGTAGTCGTCGTCATCGTAGTCGTAGTCGTCCTTCCCCCTGGCCTGGAGGGCGTTGGTCGCCGGCACGGCGCGCACCGGGACCAGGAGGGCCGCCGACGAAGACACGGCGTGGGTATGGAGCGCCGCCTGCACAGTGGACATGAGTGTGAGCAAGTTGCGCCGCAAAGGCACTCCTCTCGAGCCCGTCACCAGTGTTCTTCAATGGGTGGTTCTGCTCGGCTTCGGGTGGGCCTGCCTACGCCTACGCCCCGCTCCACAGGCGCGAGCATCTCAACGATTCGACTGTACAGTACCGCAGCCTCATTGCACTGATGGCGGAATTTTTAGAAATCCCACCGTCAAGGAGGAATTCGACGGCGCATGCCGGGGGCCCGGCGTAGCCCGGCGGCGGCCTGGTGACTGAATCCGCGGAATTCCGGTCGTCTACAGCACGCCCCTTGGCGCGCCGTGCCCGGGCGCCACGCACCAATGTCTACCTACCCCCCCAGCAGAGTGACTCTGCTGCCGTCGCTCTGTCTCCCTCGCACCCACACGGGACGTCCCACGAGTGCGAGGGAGAGGGTGGCTTCAGCCTGCTGCGCGCTGCGCCACGCACGCCGCCGCTGCAATTCGGGTCTCTTCAGCCTGTCCCATTCAATAGACACTGGCGGAAGGCTTTCCCCCGTCCTTCGCCGCCTCGCGCGCCTTCCTCGTCCCGGCGAGTAGCACCGCCGCACAGTGGGCCACAAGACCGGCGCTATGGCGGCCAAAACTCTGGACGTGTTTACAGCTCCAGAGTTGCTAAGTGGGACTCGAAGCAAACGTGTGACCCCACTAATGGATTCCTCGTTCGAAGAGAAATCCATTGGTGGGGTCACACGTTCGGTTCGAGTCCCATTTAGCGGCTCTGGAGCTCAAAACACGTCTAGTCTTGTGGCCCACTGTGCGGCGCTCGGCGGCACTGCCAGGACCCATCCAACGAGACGAGCATCCGCCGGCGTGCGAGTCCGCGCGCACCGCTGTTTGTTGTGGCCCATCCCTCAGACGGTTGTCTCGGCGCTTGTTTCAAGTGAAAGCACGCCACTTACGGCCGGCCGGGGTTCGATTCACGAGCTCCCCACATTTGCCCGTGGCGCGCGTCTACGCCTGTTCGCCTCGCGGCGGCCGTAAAGACACTGTGATGGCCGGCGCCTGATGATTGGGATCTAACCGTGGACCGCTCGTCTGGCCGCTGCGGCCGCGGCCAAGCGGGTGCCCGGGGCTCGCCGCCGTTTTTGCGGTCGCACTTACCTCGCAGTGCAGGAGCAGCTGTCCGCAGACGAGGAGGAGGGCTGCTGCCGCGGCCCAGCTCGCGCCGGGGGTGGGGCAGCGGCGGGGGCGGCGCTCGGGGGCGGGCACCCGCCGCACTGACCACGTCGCCGCGGACTCCATGCAGCGCGTCTCCGTGTCAGGGACACGCCGACGTCGAGAGGACGCCCTCGTGCTCGTCACCTCCTCACATCGTGGGGACTCTTGTCAGGGCGCGCGACAGGCAATCCGGGCGGCGCGTCTCTCGAGTCTCGGGGCGTCGGGCGGGACGACGGCGTGGCGTGGAGGGCGCCGTCGCCGCCTCGTCGAGTGCGCGCCTCCAGCAGTGACTCTCGCGTCTCCAGCGAGCAGGCGGCTGCAGGCGGGCTGCAGGCACGACCACGGACAACTCGCTTGGATTCGAACCGCTCGCAGGACTCGGACTGGCAGGCGGTCTGGCGGTCGGTGCCTGCAGGACGACTCACTGCTCCGCGCCCGCCTCCGCTCCCCCGCCCGCCGGTGCGGTGCACTCTCTCCTCTGGCTGGCCGTGGCTGGCCGTGGGGCAAGGACGCAGCGACCAGCCCACACACGCCCCGCCCCGCCCCGCCCCGGCCCGGCGTGAAGCCAGTGTCAAGGACGAAAGGACTCGCCGACCGCACCCTAAGTACTTTCGGCTGTTTTGGCTTTTGGCACTGTTCCTGCCCGCTGGCGAAATAGTCCACACGCGGCGGGGGAGTGCCGGCCGCACTGCCCCCCACCCCCTCCCCGCGCGCCACAAATGATTTTCTTTCTCTTTTTCGGGGCGACGCCGGCGGCGTGGGCCGGAGTCCGTTCTACTCACTGACTCATTCTTATTCCGTTACAGTGCGGCCATCATCCAGCCCAGCCAGCCAAGCGCCGGGGCGCGGGGAAAGACGACGCCGCCGCGGCGCCTAAGCCTCCTTGTTCATATTTCGTGTCTTCCCCCCCTCACCCCCTCACCCCCGCAACCTCCGCGCCTTTCTTCCTCTTTTTGCGCCGCGATTATCTCGGCTCCAGCGACAGCCCGGTGAGTGCGGCGTGACAGCGGTGACAGGAGGCGTCGCGACGGTTTGGCGTTTTCCCCCCGCCGCCGCCGGCCTTGCTGCCCCAGACCAAAGCAACTGCAGCATCAGGCGCCGCCCGGGCCGCCTGATTGCTTTCATTGTTTCGCCAAGCCGCCCTTCTTTCTTCCACCGCCAAGGGGGACAGCGGGGCGCGGGGAAGGGGCCGGGCGCGCGCGTGTGTGTGACAAACCGGCGCGGACGCGACGTTCTTTTTTTTTGGTTTTTCCACGGGCATTTGTTGATTTATTTACGGGCCCGGTCGTGTAGCAAACCAACAGACAAGTTGGAGCGGGTCGAATCAAAATTGCACTTTTGAAATGGAGCCAGGCCGCCCCTTTCCCCCTTTTTCTGATTCATTATTTACCTACCGCCAGTCTGTTTCGTGTCAACTTCGCGTCGACTGGTGCAACGCAGAACTGCATTTGCGCTGCGCCCGATCTCCGACATGAGGCGTGCGCCCAGGAGACAGGCAACTCATCTGACGCCTCTTGAAGCACGCAACGCACTTTTTCTCCTTCGGCGGTCCCGAACCAGGCCCATGCATTCTTCACCAACACGGCTGTGACGTCACTCTCTGACAGAGGTGGGAATCCACTCTCCCAAGTTAACACGGCTGCCTGTCTCGGCGGCGGGGAGGCTTCGGTCTGGCAGGCAGACCAAAGGGAGTGAGGTGAAAAAAGTTCGGATAAGAACACGGGGGATTTGAACCACGAAACTTAGCAGCGGCAGTAACGCGCCTTATCTCTCGCGGCTACGGCGCCACTTGACGAAAGTGCGCGCTTGCCCAGCAGGATGGGCGGTGGGCGGGGCTCCGCGTCCAAAATGGATGCGTCAGTGTAGAGCCGCCAGGCACGCCTTCGTTGAGCCCCGAATGCCCAGTGTGAAAGTTCGCCGCGGGGGGGCGTCCGCGCCCCGCCTAGCGTCCCTTGTCCAGGGCTCCAAGGTCGGCCGGGACACCTCACCAGTGTCGTTCCGAGGCCGGCCTGTTTCCCGGCCACTCCGCCGTCAATCGAATACCGACCGCCGCGGCCCGTTTTATTCCCTCCCGGCCGCCGCCGCCTCGGAAGGGCGCAGTGAAACAACAAACAACCGCAGCGCCGCTGAAAGTGAAACAGGGCCGGCCGCCGTGTGTATACGACGTCCCGCACCGGAACGGGACATGCATGGCGGACGCGAGCAGCACCCGGGCGCGTGCGTGGCTCACGAGGCGATTGACACGGAAAAGCTGCCGCGCCGTGCCGCCGTCCGGCGGGTAGGGGGACATACTCGCGTCACTGAAAGGCGCGCGGGGGGGGAGGGGGGAGGGGGGAGGCACCTGTTTAGTGGGGCACTCTCCCCGGCGTCATGAGGGGCGTGCGTGAGAGGGTCAGTGCGCCGGCCGCCGCGTGCCGCCGAGACCAGCCGCAGCACCGCAGCGCGCGGCCGAGCGGCCCCTCACGTGCTGCGCCAGGCGAGGCGGGCCGGAACACCGCCGGTCGTGTTTGGCCTCGCAAAACGCGCTCATTACCGCGTGCAGCAGGCTGTCGCCGGCCTCGCCTCTCTCGCAGGCAGGCACGGGGCGCCCAGAGAAGGTGCTGAAGAAAATGCTGGCTATTAGAAAAGGAAGCCTTCGATTATTTTTCTTCTTTTCTTCCAAAAGGGGTGACAACAAGCCTCACAACTGTTATGAACTTGATGGTAATGTTTTTATTCTGCACATGGTATGGTAGACGTTTACTACTAACTAAAAGGACACATGTTCACACAAAACGCAATAAAAGTATAAAATTAGTTTTACTCACACAGTAATAAAGTAACGAGGAGTCGACAACTGTTCTTAGCTGCGCACGAGGGAGTATGCGTATTTTACCAGTAATATAGGTATATATGTGTAATATATAGTAATATGGGTAATATGGAGGCAAAATTGTGGTAATATGCATATATTACATGGTAATATACAGGTAATATAGCCTCCGCCTACGAGGTAATATATGAGTTGTCGACCCCTCGTAAAGTAACACACACTCACTGACAGGCACACAGGCACGAATACTGATAGCAGGATGTGGTACACGGGAAACCGCTCCTGGATAGGTTATATCACAACATAAGGTAGGCGTACAAAAACTAGAAGTCATTTGGACTGCGTCCGGTCTACTCGTATGAGGGGATCCAATGAAAAACAAACACGCGGGAGGAAAACATGACGAATAAAAAGGGCCCGCAACGCCAGCTCACGTCGGAGCCATCGCTGACGCAGCGCGCATCATGGAGTCATGGCTCCGATTAGGATGGAGGGGTCTCGCGAACAGCTCAACCGTACGCCTCGCCGCACAGTGGGTCAGAGGATCGTTGAGGCGGCCAAAATTCTAGACTAATTTTGAGCTCCAGAGTCGCTAAGTGGGACTCAAATCGAACGTGTGACCCCACCAATGGATTGCTTTCCAAACGAGGAATCCATTGATGGGGTCACACGTTCGATTCGAGTATCCGATTTGGCGACTCTGGAGCTCAAAACGCGTTTACAATTTTGGCCGCCTCGACGGTCTTCTGGCTGTTCCACTGTGCCTTGGCCGGGGCGGCTGCGACCGCCGGATCGCCTTGCGACTCCTGACCCGCAGGCGCCGCCTAGTTCAGTCTATTCCGCCTTCCGCCGCTCCGCGCGGCGCTGCGGTCGCGGCCCGGTCACGAGGCGTCCTGCTGCTCCAGCGCGGCCAGCTCCTCCCGCCGGGCGATGGCGGCCTGCCGCATGGCCTCCTTCTCCCAGATGGTGACGAGGCGGTCCCACAGCGACCGCTTGTTGAGCGGCCGCACCTCCACCACCTCCACGGCCTGCTGCGCGTCCGGCGTGGACGGGTCGTACACGCCCGCCGCGGCGGCCGGCGTCTGCTGCTCCGCCACCACCAGCGGCGCCGCGACGCCGGCCTCCGGGTGGCGGTGGTGCTCCAGGCCAGGGCGGCGCGCGGGCGGGGCCGGCTCCGCCACCCAGTGGTCCCAGGTCTTGATGATGGCGTACAGGGCGTCGCCGGGGCACTGCGTGTTCCTGGACTGGCGGTGCCCGATGAGCTGGTAGTCCGGGGCGATGCGGCCCGTGTCCACGCCGCAGCGGATCAGCCACTGGACGGCGTCCAGCATCTCCTTGGGCGGCGCCTCAACTGCAACGGCAAGGGAGTCGCGTTATAGAATGGAACCACTACACAGTGGGCGAGAGGACCGTTGAGGCGGCCAAAATTCTAGACGCGTTTTGAGCTCCAGAGTCGCTAAATGTGACTCGAATCGAACGTGTGACCCCATCAATGGATTCCTCGTTTGGAGAGCAATCCGTTGGTGGGGTCACACGTGCGATTAGAGTCCCATTGAGCGTCTTTGGAGCTCAAAATGCGTCTGGAATTTTGGCCGCCTCAACGATCCTCTGACCCACTGTGCGCTAGCGCGCCGGACACTTTGGAGCATCGCTGCCCCGGGCCGGCCTATCGGACGCGATTCAGGGGCCACTGCGTAATCTGATGAAAATGGCGGTAACGTCACGGCGCGGCAGGGAACCGGAGCAGCGAGCACGCGGCGGCCACGGCCTGGGGGCGTCCCATCACGTGTCCCCTCCCGGACCGCGTGCCTTTGCTCTGTCTCTCTCGCGGGAACGCTCCTCGAGTCAGGACCCCTTGCACATTTTCCAGCATATCTCGAAAGCGGTGAGAGTAAAATTGATGTGACAAGGTTCTTCACGAAGGTCTTGACCTGGGTAATTTTTGTCATGACTGGAAACGACCAGACGCCTCCTTCTGGATGAAAATAATTAATGTTAAAAACAACTTTTAACATTTAATTATTCGTAACTTTAATTATTTTCGTACAGAAGGAGGACAAAAATTACCCAGGTCAAGACCTTCGTGAAGAACCTAGTCACATCAATTTTACTCTCACCGTTTTCGAGATATGCTCGAAAATGTGCAAAATATTATTCGTTAAGTTACGGGCCCCCGCCTCGAGTGCAGCGGGGACAAACAGCGACAGGGACAGGCAGCGACGTGCGCTGGACCGGACCACCCAGCACCAGCACGGGGCGCCTGCGAAGTGCGAGGCAGGCAACCCAGCGACACAGGTGTGTTGCGGTGCTGCCTACCTGCCGCTCCGCAGGCGTCCCCCCCCCCCCAAACCACCACCACCACCACCACCACGATGACGACGCGGCCTGCTCCAGATCTACACCCTCGGGCCTTCGGGGAGATAGCGACGAATTGCACTCTAGCCTTCCCCCCCCCCTCCCCCTCCCACGCCGGTCTAAACACACTGGCTGCAGCCGGCCGGCGGATCGAGCACCAAGTCCACCCGGCCGACCGCAGACCCGCTTCGAGAGTCGCGCTTTCGTCGCTCCGTCTCCCTCGCACTCATGGAGCGTCCCGCACAGGTGCGAGAGAGACAGAGCGACGGAAACGACTCTCGGAATAGGTCTGCCGGCTATCAGGGTGTGTGGGGCGCGTGCGTCAGCGCCCGCTGCCCGTTGCACTACAGCGCGCACGCTTGAAACCTTACGAACGAAGTATTTCGAGCAAACATAACACAAACTAATTTACTTTGTTATACGAAGAAATTGTTCGTAAATTACAAAGTATTTTCATTGTAAGCTTATGTAGGCTCAAAATACTTTGTTATAAAAAGCTGCTTTTCTTTGTAAGGCCTGAAATAGTTTGTAAAGATCTGTAGTCGTCTGACATAACAGGGTATCTACTATGGGTTTCCCATATGACATGCGTTGTTATGTCAGATGAACACAGAGATTTTCTCAGTGGTGCGTTACTCACTCGACCAGTCGCCGATGAGGGTGATGCCGATGCTGTCCGCGTTGTAGGGCGGCGCGTGGGCGCCGATCCTGTTCCAGCCGCGGCCCTTGTACACCCGGCCGTCACCGCCCACGGCGAAGCTGCGGACAGGAGAGGCAGATTGAGCGCAGGGAATCATGAATCATGCCATCTCTCTCGCACAACAGGGAGCGCGGGAACTGAGTGGACTTCCCGTGGCAGACCTCTGAGCGAGGGAGACAGAGCGGCAGTGCGTAATCGGCGTGCAGGTGGCACGCGTGGGTGGCGCGGCGGCGCGCCCTTGTCGCGATAAGGCGATGCACTGTGAGCCGGGCGCCGGGCCGGCGCGCCGCATAGCGTTGGTGGCTGCTGTACGCGGAAGTCGCGCGACCAGAGTCCACGTCGTCGTGGCCCCAGCCGGGGGCGTGCGTCGGGGTCACTGCCGCGCGGCCCGGACACGGCGAACATAGCGCGAAGACCTCTGGGAGGAACACACCTGTAGCCGATGTCGTCCCAGCCGTTGCTGTTCTGGTGGTAGTCCTGCATGCTCTTCATGGCGGCGATGCAGGCGGTGCTGGTGGCGCAGTAGGCGGGCATGTAGGTGTGGTGGATCACCACCGTGTTCACGGGGTTCTGCATCTCCACCACCTGCTTGGGCAGCCTCGCGCCCCACTCGTCGCGCGGCACTATGCGCGGGCACACGCCTGGAACACAGAGGGCGGTGGTTCGAATACCAGCAGCGGTAATAATGCTTTTTGCTAAAAGCTTTCTTTTCGACGAGTCCTCCTCGAGCCGTTATTGACGGCGAGAAGGAAGCTTCGAGACGTGACGCTGCGCCCGCACGGAGGAAAGGAGTTGGTCGTTACGATATCGGAATGGGTTGGTTGGTGAAATCCGGTCGTGGTGACCATGCTTATGATTGTGGTAACCAACCATTCTGATCGTGGTGATCGAGGGTCGATCGTGAAGATCGAAAGTTTGTTTGGGGCATAGCCTATCGACCAAGTCGATACCTACGGCCGAATCCTGACTGCACCGACCGATTTTTTTTTCCGTGCGGCGGGATGATTCCGAACAGAACGCCCGCTGCTCCGTCGCGACTCTCTCGCAATCGCGGGCCGCTCCTAAGGGGTGCCGAAGACACAGAGCGACGAAGGCACCGCCCGGAGTCAGGCTGCTGGTGCGGGCCCGGTGCGCACACCGCGCTCGCCGGACTTAGGACAAATCCCGAGTCATTGGTTCGGCCCTGGGGTCCACGGCCCAAGGGCCCGCCGTAGGGCCCGCCGTACGGCCCGCCGTACGGCCCGCCTCAGGAGCCGTAGGCCCCCAATAAGCCCTTCAAGGAAAACCCTGCTGCCCTTTCCCGGCCGAGCCCCCCCTCCGGGAGCGCCGCGTCGCCGCCGCCTCATGCACTGTAAAAATTTGTTGTCACTTTATGACAAAATCGTGGATGATATTTTCACCACTTGGAAATAATGAAAATGTCGTAGTTAAACACGATCGCCAGCGCTTCAGCGACGTTTTAGACGTGGGAAGGGAAAACCAGGACTCGGCCCTATCGTGCGAGTCCTGCAGGAAATCCACAACCAGGAACTGTTCGTCCTGCGAGTCGTTGATCCTGGGAGCGGACTAAGGGCCGGGGGCTCGGCGATTCAATCAGGAAGGTACACGCACGGCGAGCCCGCTTTCAAGAACAAAGCAATGAAACCGGAGGCACAAACAGAGGTGCTGAGTCTCGGATTCGCTGCCGCCGCGGAGGCAGCCGCGGCCGACTGTACCGGTGGCTGTGGTTGCGTGTTACGTAGTTCGTGGACGTGAGTGTGATTGCCACTCGAGTCGTCGCCGGCCGGGCTGTGGCCGAGGGGTTTACCGCTCAGCTCAGGAGTGTACACAGGATTACCAACAAATTACCTACAAAGGATTACCTACAAATAAGTCAAAAAACTTTATAAATTTGGCCAGCTAAGAGCATTTTTTTGCCTATTTTCATAAGAAAAACCCCTGGGGCGGGGGCGGTGGCGGGACGACGCCTCGGGAGGCAAGCGCGGCACCGAGGGACAGCGCACGCTGCGCACGCTGCGCACGCGAGGCATGGCTGTATTATTGAGCAGAGCGGCTGATCGCGGATGATCCTTTTGGCGGCGAGCTCTCGGACGTGGGACGAGGCGACTCGCATAACGCGGCGTCCTTTATTTGCTCCAAGGCGGACGATGGGGTGGCCCAGTCTGGCCGTTCCGTGTTCCTCAGGGAGCGCCATGCGACTCCAGGAAAGCCGCGATGAGATAGCCCTGGGAGGCAACCCCCCGGGGAAGACCGTGGGGCAGACATTTTGTAGTGCCGCCATACGAGGTACTCTTTCTCCCTCCCTCCCTCTCTCTCTCTCTCTCTCTCTCTCTCCCTCTCTCTCTCTCTCTCTCCCCCCCTTCTTCCCTTCTTTGGCCGACTCTTGGCTGGGAAGACTGCAGAAAGGACACCGCCATGGCCCACTTGGCAACACCGCACGCAACAAAGCATTCCACCCCAAATGGTAATACGACTGCGGCCGCGCCGCGCCGCGCCGCCAGCCGGACCTACCCTCTTGAAGCGTCTCCGCGTGCTCCGCGTCTTCCGCCGCCACGGCCGCGCACGCCGCCAACACGACGGCCGCCGCCAGCCCCGGACACAGCGCCGACCGCATGCTGGCAACCACAGCGACGAAGTGACGCAGCGAGGTACCCGCAAAGCAGACTCGCCGCTACTGAGGCCTCCGGCCGCCGCACTCCACTTTATAATGTGGCCGGCCGGTCGGGCCATAAGCACTTTGGCGGGCGCGGAGGCGAGGCTGCAGGATGGCGGCGCGCGGCGCGCCCGGCCCAGGCCCGGCCGGCCGGCTGATATCCGCGGCAAACATTGCAGTGGCGGCGAGGGGGGGCCGCCACTCTCATTTCAGGTGTACACAAGATTACGGGAATTTTACTAGGGATTACGCGTAAAATTTTGGAAAATTTGGGTCAAAAACGTTTAAAAAAAAAAAAAAAAAAAGGCAGAATTTTATCAAGGATTACGGCATGGATTATCGGAGACTAGAGACTACCAGTCAATTTGTACCCAGGATTCCCAGTGGTGGTGGCCCCCTAGAGTGGCGGTGCGCGGCGCGCGTCCTTTCGGGCTCAGGGAACAGGGTCGCCACACTCTCGCGCCCGGCCCGCCGTTTAAAAGGTTTACTGGTCATTGCCCGTCCGGACAAACACGGCAGTGTAGCCTCGCGCCTCGCAGCCGGAGTTTTCACAGCCATGCCAGCGGCCGTGCGGTGATGCGCTGCGCGGTGTCCATGGCATAAGTTGGCGTGTCAGGCCCGCTGTCAAAAGTTTTTACCACTACGCCGAGGCGACAGCAGCATCAACCCAGTCCCCACGAGGTTCATGGTGATGTGGGCCATGGAGTCCACCCTCACCGAATGGCCACCTCGCTGAGGTTTCTTCCATTCGCGGCCTCCTCTGCCTACAGTCCGCGCGCAGTCGGGTCGGTCCATCCCGCACTCCGCGCCCATCACGGAAAAAAAATACTCAGTTGGTCCAAAACTATGTTCCCTACGACATACGGCAACGATCCAATTTGCTGCTGCAACGATGGATTTCTTCGAACGAAATTTTAGTCTCTGGAACGAAATCATCTTTAGTTGGGCGAAAACCAACCGACGCATCTGGACCAACTAAGCATTTTTTCCCGTGATGCCGGCTTAGTCCGCGGGTATCGCGCTCTCTCTCTCTCGCACTCGCAGGGCGTCTCGGAGGGGTGCGAGGGAGCCGGCGTCCGCGCACCGCACGTGCTGGGCGCTGCCGGCGGCCCAGCAGATCCATCACTCCGTCAGTGACCCCAGCGGCTGGGTCCCAGCCAAGCCGAGCAGGGTCCGCGTCGTCTACGTGCGGTCATCTCGCCAGCAAAGCGCGCGTCCGTGACGACGCGCCGTCTGGCCGTCTCTCTCGCACCCCTGCGGAGCGGCCATAAGAGTGCGAGAGAGGCTGAGCCTCGCTCCGGCGCGCGCTCAAAGTCCGGGCCGGCGTCGACGCGAGGCCCTGGACCAAGCGGCCCGGAGTCCGCGAACCTCACGCCGTCGTGGAGCCGCGAGGGGACTCCCCGTTGCCGAGTCACTTCTTCCGGTCCAGGCAGCGCTGGCGGCGCTGGCGGCGGCGGCGGTGGTGGTGGTGGCGCGGCACCGCGGAGATATCGCTATCGCCTCGCCTTCGGTGAAATCCACGCGTTGCTCCACCGCGCGCGGGTCGCACGGATACAGCCCTATCGTGCCTCTCTGCCGGCGCGACCGATTTTTCATCCGCGCAGCCGATATCGAGGGGTCCGGAGGGGTCCACCGCTCTGGTAATCGTGTGTACACTTCGTCCAGTAATCATTGGTAATCATATGCCAAAATTGGATATTTTTGCTGTTTTTATCGGCTGGTTAGTCTTATGAAAATAGGCAAAAAAAAGCTGGCCAAAATTGTAGAGTTTTTAGAGAATTTTTGTAGGTAATCACTGGTAACCAGTAATCCTGTGTACACTCCTGGGCTGAGTGATGGACCCCTCGGCCGATATCGTCCCCCAGCCAGCACGCACACTACATTGGGCCTGAATGTACCAATCAGCAGAGTGGCGCCGCTAATTGATATGGTTACATAAAGAGACGCGAGGGAGACATAGCTATCCTGTTCGCAGTCATCGGCGTGCTGTGAGCGAATACCACTCGACGCCCGAGAGCCCCCAGATTACTTTGGCTCCCATTTCCAAGCTGCTCGTGGCATCGGCCGAGGAATCTCCTTCGCTGGCGTCGTTGTTTTGATCGCTGCTGCGCAAAGGTGGCATTATTTCCTGTCCCCTGATTTTCGAGGAGAGACACTAAGGCCAATCAGTGTCTTGAGATAACACCTGCACCATTGACGAGTCGCACGGTTCAACCTGCGCTCGCCGGCTCGAGGGATTTAAATTAATTAAGGTTGCGACGAAATAAGATAAGATTACGAGTAGCGAAACCGCCATGTCCCGAGAAAAGGCGAAAGCGTGGTGTGCGTGGTACTATATGCCTGAATTTGGACTCGAATTGAACAGGCGCGATCGTCATGTGTATGAATCGAGTTCCATTAAGCGTACACAGTGGGTCAGAAGACCGTTGAGGCGGCCAAAATTCTAGACGCGTCTTGAGCTCCAGAGTCGCTGCATGGGACTCGAATCGAACGTGTGACCCCACCGATGGATTCCTCGTTCGGAGAGCAATCCATTGGTGGGGTCACACGTTTGATTCGAGTCCGATTTAGCGACTCTGGAACCCATATATAACGCGTCCGGGATTTTAGCCGCCTCGCCCACTGTTCACTGTGCGTCCGCCCCTTTACTGTGCGTCTCGGCACTGCGAAAAACAAAAAGAGGAGGGGGAGGGGGAGGGGGTGCGTAGTGCGTGGGGGACGCCCTGCCCGGCGCCAGCCCGGCGCCAAGTTCGTGCGCTGTGGCACGCATGCCGCCGCGTCGCGCCGAAAACTATGATTGACATCTCAACTATGGAGGCGACAGACGCTAATCGGCCCTGCAACGCACCCAGTCCACTGAAGCGAACCTCGCGGCGGTTCAGAAAATGGCGCCTCGCGTCGCTTCGCTTCGCTCCTTCCGGCCGGGGGGAGGGGGTGGCCGACACGGAGCGGGGCGCCCCGAAGGCCGAGCGCTCGCAAAGGCCACCCGAGCGTGCATCATTTTCGGATAATTAATTGTCTCACGGTGACAACGTCGCCTGAGAAGGAGAGCGACTCATCCGGATTCATCGCGTCGGAAACGCGGCTGTATATCACCGACTGTACCTCATCAGCGAGGGGGGCTGAACTCCCTCAACCACGCCGATAACATACACATTACACTAAACGTGAGTGCCCATGACGCCACAGATTCGAAAGACTGCTCACGCTCCATTATCGGATCACATCCGCGTGTATTCGACGCAAAATGAAGTACTGTAAGTGTAGACTTCTTCGTGGACTGCTACTTTACTTACTGGCAATCGCAGCGAAGCGAAGCACCGCCATCATCCAGTCCATGATGGTCATGTCGGTGGTCGGGGTCCGCGGGTCCGTTCCTGTTACGGTGACGGCAAAGTCCAAGACACGCGCAGCACAAGCCGGGCCGTCAGGGACGCAGGCAGCAGCCTCGCACTGTCAACTCGGGATGAGATCTGCTTCTGTTCTAAAGCAAAGACCCGCCCGGTCAACGCCGGTCAGTTCATGCCCCCCTCCCCCCCCCTGGCCTTCCCCCGCACCACCAACACAACGCTCTTATCGTTTGCAGCCGCCAGCCGTACCGCCACCCCCAGCCCCCTCCTCTCATTTACAGACCACGAGGGAAACGACCAACTGGCCCACGGAACGGAGCCCCGTCGGTGGCGGTTCGAATCCTGCCGTATCTTATGCTGATTTCAACCCGCACGGCATGCGACACTGGACGGATCCAGCCTTCCCATGTCTCAAGCTGGCCGAGAGCGTAAAGGCGTCGAACTCCGAATCCCGGGGACCTTGGTTCGACACCCAGTGCAGTCGCTATTTTCGACAGGCTGTCCCGGGGAATCGGCCTCCAACTTGCCTAGCCGCGACCCCAATATTTTTTTTCGCGACCCCAAGGCGACTCCAACCCCATCAGATTTCCTCTAGCAACGACTATACAGTAACTGGCCTGCCTCAGTGTCGGTGAGTGCGGGACACGTGCTGTGAGAACCATGTGCATATCATGTGCATGCAGCGGGCCAGCTGTCTGATTCCGAGCAGGCCGTGTGTGTGTGTGTGTGTGTTTGTGTGTGTGTGTGTGTGTGTGTCTCTCTCTCTCTCTCTCCCTCTCTCTCTCTCTCTCTCCCTCTCTCTCTCTCTCTCTCTCTCTCTCTCTCTCTCTCTCTCTCTCTCTCTCTCTCTCTCTCTCTCTCTCTCTCTCTCTCTCTCTCTCTCTCTCTCTCCCCCCCTCTCTCTCTTTTGCACTCATACGTGGGGCTCGCAGGGGTGCGAGAGAAAGAGACTGACGAGGCTGACAGCAGGCGTGCTGATGTTTGACGGGCGGGGCCGCGCCGGGCCGGGCTGCTATCGCTCCCTCACGCCATCCAACATTATCAAGCCTTTCCCAATTACGAAATTGGCGACTTGCCGTCCACGCTGCTGCGCGGCCCTGTGGCTACAGGAGGACTCTAGCTACAGGCAGTGTAGCCCCGCCCCGCCCCGCTCCGCCGGCTACGCGTGGTTTTGGCCTGGCCTGCCGGCCGCGCCCCTCCCGACATCCCCGTGCGCCGCATCCGTGTCCGCTGTGTGGTTCAAAAAAGAAAAAAAAAAGAAAAAAAAAACACCTTTGTTGTGGTGATTGACTTTGTTCGATAGCTGCAATCGAGAATCCGATCCCTACGAGGGGGAAACAACTGGCCAAATACATGTACACCAAAAATTTAAATGTCAAAAAATTTGAAAAATTTCATTGAAAATTATAAAAAAAATTATTGAAAAATTTTTTAAAAAAATTATAGAACAATTTAAAAAATTCTTATAAAATTTGTCAAAAATTTTGAAGATTTTATGAAAAAAATTACGAATTTACTGCCCTCCCCAGTGTGCTTCAAAGCCACAGCAATGCGCAGTCTCCATCATGTGCCGTGGTGGCTGGATGTGTCGACGCGTCGTTCCCGGTGTGAGGATCGGCGGTTCAAATCTTATTACTTCACAACTTTTTTCTCTGACCGCTGCTCATTGTCACTTCAAGGGCCCGCTTTGATCGGCGTCACATATGAGCCGTGGTGGCTGAGAGTGGAGAGGCGTCGATCCCCGACCGTAAGGTCCGGGGGTCGAATCCCGAAAATATCTTTCATTTTTCGAGTGGATTCCTCCCACTGCGACTCAAACCCGTCGTCCAACACTCGGCAGACGTGCAAGTCAGGGTGGTGTAGTGGTCTAGGCTCAATCCAGGCCATTACACCCGGGTGTCTAAAAAGCAGTCCGCTTCGGCGGATTGGCCTCGGCACTGGTTCGATCCCCGATCGAGTCAGCCACTCGAGATTGGTCGCGAGTGGGTCCATTCCGATTCGTCGGATGGAGTTGATAAGTCCTTTGAAGCTGGCCCACTGACTGCATGTTCGGGTCTGGGAGCGCCGGACAGCGGGTGTACCATTTGGGTACCGACCAGCCTGCGCAAACAAAAGCTCCCAAAACTCCTCTCTGTCTCTCTCTTTAACTCTCTGTCTCTCTGTCCTCTCTCTTCAACCCTACGATCGCCGGCTGCCTTCATCGGCGGTCCTTCATGTGTGGAAGGCAATAGCGGTCCTACAGAAGCTGAACTATGCGGTAGCAGTTAAAGCCTGGATACACCGGTTCCCATCCGAACACCGAAGTTAAGCAGGCGGCTCGAACCCCATTGCGGGAGGGAGAGGGTCGTAGGGTTCCATTTTTTATTTATTATTTTTACCAAATTTTAAATAACCGATCAGCCTGCGTAGCGGCTGAAATTTTTAAAAAAATCTTTAATTTTGGCAATTTTTGAAAAATTTACAATTTTAAAAAAATTTAACAAATTTCTGAAAATTAGAAAAATTTCAAGAAATTTTGTAAAACGTACACAAAAATTTTGAGTTGCTTCCCCCTCGGATCCCTAAAACCAAAAGCTGGTTGCAACGCATGACTGTGCGACATTGGGCACTTAGGTTGTCATGCATGTTATCGGCACGCCGTGCTCCGCCACTGGAAGCTGGAAGCGGCCGGAGGGTGGGGTCCAGTGGGCCCGGCAGCCCGGCCCTCGCGGTGGTAGTCCTCCAGTCATCCGACTCCGGTCCATCCCAGCTCCACCTCCTGGTGATGGGCGATCAATGTAGAGGTGCCACGCCGGGTCGCCCTCGACAGCGATTATTCGGCATCGAGAAAGTTCAGAGCTTATCTCCTGAGGGAGCCAGCCCAGCCCTGGCCCAGCCTGGTGAGGCATGGCGTTTCTTCACGGTTCTCATATTTTGGCGTTTGAAACGGACGGTGACCCTAACGACTTATCTACGTCCACGTCAACAATAACAAATATGGTGAGATAGATGGGGTTGATAAAAATAGCTTGCCACAGCAACCCACCTTGTGTTTTAATTTGGTGATGATGGGTCTAGGAAAATAAATATTGATAGTTTGGGAACACAGTTTTTGTAATTTATTAAAAATCAATAATTATTATACACAAAGATAATACAATTAGCTTTCTCTTTATCTCTCACATTTCTTTCTTTACAATTGTAGCTTGCAAAAGTAACACAGCCACAGCGGAGAGGGAACAGCAGCTGGGGTTGGATCCACGCAATATCTTTACAAAAATATCTTTAAAGTCACTTTACAATAATGTGGGCATATCACTAAACTTTCATTTATACACAATAAGTCCAACTGTTGTCTTGTCCTATCTGTTCTGCTGCTTAACAAAACAGAGCGTTGTCTCATAAAATTTCTTCAAGTTCCCACATGAAACAAAACAATATTTCCTTGTAAAAATCCAACCACCTACCATCTCGGACGTAAAAAAAAGTGAAACAATCTGTACATAATTTACACTGACATGCTTTGGTTTATAACAATGCTACACATGGTTTGTCTGTGCAATCAGCGTGAAAAGGTTCACCTTCATGACCAATCACAGCAATTGCACATCACAAGTCACTCTTATCAGTTTCCATTCATTCATCACATTGTCTTTCATCCATTAACAAGTTGCTCTAACATTCGGATAGTCAGACACAGGCACACAGAGACACACACATACACACACACACGCACACGCACACATACAATCACACACTGACTGTCACAACCGCACAAGTGTAACTGATTTCATTTGGTGTCTCACAGACATTAACAATCACAAACATAATTCATTCACACAAAATATGATGCACTCACTGATCCACACACCTTCATCAGCCACAATAAAGAATTCAACACCATCCATTCACTCTCCATCACACACTAAATGCTGTGAAAGCACTATTCCATCATTTCTTTTACTGTACTTATAAAAGAAGATGGGGGCAATATCCCACATTTTCCATGTACGTATGATTGAAAAAATAATTAAACAAAACAAGTGTGCCTATGTAACACAATGATAACACGTTAGTTTTGTACTTCATCATCACATATGAACAGCAATGGAGCAGGGAGAACAATCAGTAACAAACGGCGGGCGGCGCCTGTCCGACTAGCGGGTGCAGGACTCTATGCTAACACAATGAAACGCTGCGCAGCGCGGCGCCGGTCCGACTAGCGGGTGCAGGACTCTATGCTAACACAATGAAACGCTGCGCAGCGCAGCGCCCAACACCACCCAGACCCGCAACAAACCAAGGATTGGAAGACTACAAAAGCTACATGCAAGACAGAGTAACAAAGGAGAAACCAAACACTTTAAAAAGAGAAACAATAAAATTTAACTTCTCCAACAACATATACTTTAATTAAACATAAATAGGTGCAATACTTTCAGAGAAATGCAGTTTCCTTTAACACGCGGCTGCATTCTCAACGGAATGGACCTGCATGAGATGAAAATGAGAGAACAGCTGTGTTTCATTCCAATGCTTCTATAATTACAATATAAATACCAACAAGATGATAATCACACAGCTATTTCTCATCTTACACCACACAGACTGGCTGATCAACTATCTTGCTGAGTGAGAAACCCAGTATAACAAAATTATTTAAACAGATTTAACAAATTTTGCTTTCTGTACATAAAAATATATATCAATATATATATTTTTATTAAACATCTATATATATATAAGTAATATGTAAATATCTCAAATTTCTGCAAATATTGGACTAATAAAATGACTGTGCTCAAAATTCCAGAATGTCGTCAATTTAGAATTGTAAAAATAGTAATTTTGCGATAACAATAATTAAAATTTTAGTTTCTTGATCCAAAGGCGCTGAACTACAGAAAATACACAAGAATAAGAAGCTATAGTGCTATTTATCAGTCAAAATAATTGCTTTTACAAAAACTACAATGGTTTGAGGTTGAAATGGAACTGTTTGGCAGCATTTCTCCCACATGGGCCACAGACTGCACACACCTATATTTAGCAAAATAGAAATAGAATAATCCATCTAGTTGTATAGGAAAAAAGTCACAAAATTTAAATTTCATCTCATCTTTTTGGTTCACCTGACCTGCATAATTTCTAATAGAATCTCATACATACAAAAGTTATATACCTCTCATTTTGAAACATTGAAATATAAGTGAGTCGGCAACTATTTTGAGCACAACAAACAAAGTGGTGCAGTCTGTGAAGCCCAGTCTGGGCTGGCTAATTGACACGTCCATAAGCATACTGCCCCAGGGCACGGGCAGGACGAGGGGGTGGAAACTACACAACAATATCAGCCTTAGCTCCATTCCGCTCGGTTCCATCTATATTCAAAACTCACTAGCCACTCAACTGGTCCCCAAGGCTGCCTGGCCTGCGCTCCGTCAGGTAATGTATAAATACTTAAATATATTCTTTTTAATTAGCGATTTTTAAAAATAGGTTTGTTCACATAATTTCACCTCAACGCTTGGATGTAGTAAAGATAAAAAAATAATAAAAAAGTGTAGCATTAAAAGTCATTTAAGAAGTTGATTTTACATTCACAGAGCATATCACAAGTGGTATGGACGCCTCTGACCAACCCACTGCAACCATTTGGAGTTCTGGCTAGAGTAGCTCCTCCAGAGGCGCTCGTACCATTCTCTCCGCAACACTACGCACAACACTTGCCCAAGCCAACACCACAACACTGACTTGTGGCATCAACATGTCTTGAGTATCTTGTCATTCTCTTTTGGTATACAAATATTAAAAACAATAATATTATGCAAATTTAATTTTTACATACATTATGCTTAGGTTACTTATAAAACATCATAAATTTTAGAAATAAAAACAAGTAACTTCTTAATCAATGCACTTTCAAGTAAACAATAATATAATGTCCCAGCAGCTAATCAAACAGTTTGAGCAACAGAGGAACTGAACTCTTCTTAGCCACTCAACACAACCCTGCAATAACAACACGGAATGCTGAAGAGGGCACTCCACAGTCTTCTTCCAGAACGAGCAAGCCCCCCTGCTCACGACTCAGACAGCAGCTTCTCTAATAACGATGACTTCTGGTCCCCACCGGCTCGAGACGGATCTTCCATGTTATTCTGAAACAAATTAAGAAAAATGTAAGATGAGAATGGATGAATGCCAATGGATGCCAAAACACAACTTAAGGAGCCAGAACCATGGACAGTTCAATAGCTATCAAGTTCACTTACTCTGGCAAGGGTAGACTGAGGTGAAACAGCCCCCATGTCAGGGCCTCCTATATTAACCCATGCCTTTGGTCCGTCCCCACTGCCACCTAGAACAACACCACTTATTGTAGAAAATGACAAAAATACTGACAATAAAAGTCCAAAGCTCCAATAACTAGGTAAGCACATTAAGAAAGACAGGGCTCAGTACCTGATGATGACATTTCATAGTTGAGGCCAAGTGAGGTGAGATCAGGTTGTTGCTGTTGCTGCTGCATTGTCATTCCCATGTGTTGTTGTGGGTTTCTTGGGCTGCCCTGCTGCTGCATTCGAGCACCAACAGTAGCTCGGAGTTCCTGTTTCACGAACTCTGATGCTGCCATATTGTTATTACCCGCACCTGTCATCATAAAAACAACATTATACCTACATGCATAAAAAAAAGAAAAATATGTGCCCTATGATTGAGGGAAATACTAGCAAAGGTGCTTGAACTAAGAAATAATTTCAAGGCTCAAAACTGATAGTGGAAATCTGATTGGGTGAAATATATAATTTAGAGCTAAACTGAGCCTGAAATAAGTGATAATGGTTGCTATATGTTAATCCTGATGAACATGTGCGGACTTCTGTGCTAATGACATACATATATACATAACATTAAAGCTAAACACATAAACATTCAAATGAAACTACACTACAATTACAGTCCCATCCACTCAATGAAAATTATGTTTAGGAAAAGGAAATATAAAGCATGTTCATTCTGGAAAATAGAATGAAACACTGAAAGCACGAGATTCCAGCGCCATCAATCAGCAGACATCTGCAGTTTTCCTGTATAATTGATTCCCCACAAACATACATGCAACTTTGCTACAAACAAGATTGACCCAAGATGATGCAAGAGATCAGAGTTCTGCAATTTTATGGGTGGTCTCTACCTACAGGTGCCACTCCTTAAACTGAGCCCGACCCCCTGGGTGGCCACAGGCAGGGTGGTCAGACCATCTGAGTGGGTGGACCATGTACCCGTATAACTCTGCCAATATAGCCACTGCCACCCTGTCTCCATCGACTAACTGTCGCTCTCTCTTGCACAGCTGGCGGGTAGAGACCCTGCCCACACATTGCAGATCTCTGCAGGAGATTCTCACATTAAAACAAACTATGGAAGGAGTATCATAACATGTGGTAGAAGAGAGACAAAGAGAGAGAGAGGGGAAAAAAAGGAGATGGGAGTTAAACTGTAATCGCAGCAAGGATCATATCCCTGAAAGCACCAATAGGATAACATAAAATACTGCAGGTTAACACATCTGGCCCACCAGGGAAAATTAGCACAGCAAGCCGTGAAAGAAGCCAAGAAGCTGTGCCACATTCACAACTTGAGTGTCTCACAGCCATCAAATCTCTCAACAGTTATTATTTGCTTGGCAACAAGGCCTGTGCAAGTCAAATAATGTCAGAGTATCGGCCATGTGCATTTAAGACAAAATTTAGGCCACAAGCAATGGATAAGAATCATACATTGAATTAAATTGAAAAATAAATATATCAAAGCCAAAGCCAAAATAAAATGATGGAAGGCACATTTGTTTTTAGAAAGTCAACCAAAGGTAAAATAAAAAGACAAAATATCAACTAACAATTTTAGTAATAACAATATTGAGGCAGGGGAGGTCAGCTTGAATTAAAATGATATTCCTTTCAAACTTGAATTTTAGAACTTATGTAAAAGACATAATGAGAGAAAAAGATAATTACAACAGATTTTGAAACCCAACCAGCTACACAGATCTTCAGAGACCAGACCCAGAATGACACAAACTACATGACCATACTGTGGCCCTCAAAGAATTTCTGTGGCTTCCATTTTGCAAACATTATATGTCTGCGTATAGACCGAGTTGCAACAAGCACTGAGAGTAAGGCTAAAAGGTCGTGCAGAATCCTAGCCCACAAAGTGTACCGACATGAAATAAATCAGGGAAGGGGGAGGGGCCTCGTCTCGCCACAACATGAACTACCCCAACATAAACACTACATGCACAGGTTTTAACTTCCATAAATTCTGAATGTTTTTCCAAGCCAGGTAACACACAGCCCGTTCCGAACAGTCACTCGATTTTCATGCTAGAGGAACACTTAAAACCCTGAAATAAATACGGGGGGGAATTGAATAGTATAATAACAGGAGACAAAGACCCTGCAGGCAACATGCATGAAACTGTGGCGAGACAGGCCAGGCCAGGGCGGGCAGGCGAGCGGATGGGCCACCAACAGTGTGCAGGGACTGGAACACAACAACATAGGACACACTACCAAGTGCCGCTTCATCCCTCCTACAAAAAAAAAACTGGGGAAAGGGGAAGGGTGGGACAGGGAGAATGAGTACACAGATAAACAAACATGCGAAACATCAACCACAGGGATTAAGAGAGAAAGAACCATGTGGTGGCCAGAAGCCTGCGACACGACTGTAAGCGACTCCTACTGCATTATTGTTAATGAAACTTGTCACTTTATGGCTTTGAAAAGAATGTATTAATCGGTAGGCAAAAATAATAAAAGCAGGTGGCTGCATTTGATAAAAATCATTAAAAAAAAAAAAAACAGAAAAAAGTAAAATAAAAGCCTACATTTTAAGTCTCGTAGTCCTAGTTGGTCTTGGACTATGTACAGTGCTGAGTCCGTCGGGTGGTAGTGTCCCCTGGCCCACTGTAAGGCGTCGTGTCGCTTAGCTGCTCTCGCTAGCGGGTGCGGAACAAGCACATACAACACAAAAAGCTTAGGACACGGGACGTGCAGGCTGACGAGACCAAAACGAAACGAGCATCGGGGCGGAGCCAGGCCGGAGCGGAGCGGGAGGGGCGGGGGCGGGGCGGCAGGGGGCGGAAAGGCTGGTCAGGATCTGGTCAGGTAGAAGGGCAGGGCGGATAGGGCCGACTTACCGCCGGGTGGCTGCGCGGCGGTACCGGGACCTGGCCGGCCCCGGTCACTGGACCCATACATTTGTAAACTTGACTGATCATACGGTAAGAACTGCGAGTCGGGGGTGGAGGGAGGGTGAGGATACATCATATGGTGCGGGGGGTGATGTTGTTGGAAGGGGTGCTGGGAAGGGTGGGAGGGGTGAGCTGGTTGGGAGGGGTGGGAGGGATGGGAGGGGTGTTGTTGGTGATGGAGGGGGTGATGGGGTGGGGGCTGGGGTACGTCGGGGGGGTGGTCCTTCAGCCCGTAATGCCATTGCGAGCCTGCTGAACCTGCAACAAGCATAATCAAAAAGGGGCCAGTGTCAGTCACTGGCATCCACGCATCCGAGGGCATCCAAGATGTATCCAACAGGGATCCGAGACGAAGGGCGTGGTGGCTTGAGGCACTGGGGCACTCCGGCTAGAAATAGAATGAGGGATGGGGAAGACAAATTCCAAAGACTGTAGTTGAAAAATCGGGCAGGCACCACGAACTTGACCGGACCGCCGGCTGCTTAGCAAATTTAAACAGATACACAGAGTGACTACGTCAGTCTTAAAAAAGTTAATATCGTACGCATCTGTAAAAAAAGGGCTCTAGTTAAGATAATTAATAGTTATTGTTTATGGTCTCTCCATAGGGTTTGAAAGATAAAAAAATGAAGAAAGGAAAGAAACTAGCCATGACAGACCTAAGTAGCACAACAGATCGATTCTTGATGTAGAGTTTAATGCCTAGTATGCCAATAATTAATTCATCTACCCATCGTCCATCAGACAGCGTGTCACTCACCAGGAAGTTGGTTGTTGGTACTAGGGGCACTCATTGTGCGAAGCAACCTCTGCTGGTAAGATTGGTAAGAAGCTGCATTTGGTGACGACGGTGGCTGAAAGCCATCAGGGGGGAATGGTGACTGTCTCGTTGAGCCAGGCGTTCCAGGACTAGGCATTGACCTCAAGCCCGCCATCTGGGCTTGTTGTTGCTGCTGTTGTGCTTGCTGCTGCTGTTGCTGCTGCTGCTGCTGCTGCACCTGCTGCTGCTGTGCTTGCTGTTGTTGCTGAGGTGTTCTTACTTGGTTGACAAACATTCTCCCGCTTCCAACATAACCAGCCTGCTGGATCAGAATAGATGCCATTCCCTATGAGCAACTATAAAAATTCCAACAAATGAAGACAGCATTCATAAGCTAATATTGTCATACCTGCTGAGCCATGTTTGGGTAGCCAGGCTGTTGGACTTGCGCAATGCGAGGTGACAATTGTGACTGTTGAAATGATGCTATACTGCTTGCAGGTAAGGGGGATAACCTTGACTGCGGAGCCTGAACACCACCTTGCACACCAACTCCTTGGCCTTGGAGGCCACCAGGACCTTGCGCTCCATTCCCAAAACTAATGCGAGACAATATGAAAGATAAGATGAAAACAAAGTACAGATGAAAGCACATGTAATAAAAAAGGGGAGAATGTCTTACCCAATAGATGAGAAGCCTTGTTGCTGCTGGCCATGAGGAGAATACGGCTGGCCCAAACGCTGGGCAGCATTCTGTTGCATTGCAACATTTTGCTGCATTGCCGCATTCTGCTGCATAGCAGCATTTTGTTGCATTGCCGCATTCTGCTGCATAGCGGCGTTCTGCTGCATTGCAGCGTTCTGTTGCATTGCAGCATTTTGCTGCATTAATGCATTCTGCTGCATTTGATTATTATAACTAGGGGACAGTTGGGAGTCAGGTATGCTAGCCGACCTCTGCAAGAAAGAAAAATTGGTTTAATATATTTAACATTGAAAACTGTTTCAGATTTTGTACTGAAAAATAAAAACTTACTTGTAAGGTAACATTTGGTGCCACAGAATCGTTGAGCAAACTACCTATATTCTGCAAACCAGGTTGCAACTGGTCATTGGTTGCATTGGAAGATATGACAATCTGCTGCTGTTGCTGCTGAAGTAACCTATTCCGCTCCTGTTGAGCCTGTTTCTGTTGCTGCTGATGCAGCAACTTATTTCTTTGTATATTCTGCATACTCTGAAAATGTCCAAATAGGCAGTCAGATTGTGGTATAGAAGACACAATGATTGTTTCTGGTAAAAGATACGGGCATTACCTGGGCTCCCAAAGCATTGCCTTGCATTGGGTATTGGGGTGCAGCTGGTCTCATCCCAGCTTGCTGCTGCTGCTGCTGCTGTTGTTGTTGTTGTTGTTGTTGTTGCTGCTGCTGCTGCTGCTGGGGCATTGTAAACCTTTGCTGCGGTCTCTGATAGACAGGAGGAGGAGCTGCAAAACCGGACTGCCCCTGCAAATGAAAGAATACCTAATGAGTTTCCTTTTACCTTTTTCTTCAACAATTTATACAATTCTTTTCAAAAATTATGATGAACGTACAGAGATAGAATTGTAGGCGGGAGGTGTCCCAGGTCCAATAGTTGGTGAGGAAGGGCTCTTGACGACATTCTCACAAAGCATGAGACTCTTCTGGATAGCACTAATAGCCCTCTTCTCTTGTTCCGAGACTGGGTTTGACCCACCCTGAGGCTGTGAGTCCAACAGCTCATCAAGGACATTTTCAACAGATGTAGATTCTGTGGACAAAATAAGAGACATTTATTTCTGAATGTAAAGCAAATTTACATGTCAATTATTTAAAAAAAGAAACCAGAAAAAAAAAAACACACCTCCTTCTGGTACTATGTCAATAACAGAGTCCAGAATCAATGACAGATAGGGGTCGGATGATTCTGCCCACAGGTTAGAGTCTGGTGCTTGCGAACCCCCAGACCCTCCCCCTGGACCACTTCCTGGGCCAGGACCACCAACACCAGTCCACTGCTGCTGCTGCTGCTGCTGTTGTTGCAGCTGCTGCTGTTGCAGTTGGTGCTGCTTGTAAGAAAAAAAACAACAAAAATTAGAAAAATTAGACATGAAACTCATGTTGTAGAGATGAGCAACCCTCATACCTGCGCTTGCATTTGAGCCTTCTGTAACTGCTGCTGATGAAGCTGCTGGTCCTGATGGCTCATCATGTTGTGTCTTATCTGCGCAGCTTGTGCTTGTCTAGCCGCCTGGCCTGGTAGACGTGGCTGAGAGGTATTTGCGGTTGAAGAGGGAGGCTGGATAGATCCACCTGACCAAACTAATCACAAGAAAACAAAACACTGGGTTTTAATACACATTACTTATTTACTTTGCTGACAACAAATTTCTCTCATATTTTCAATCTCTTATTTTCGTTAAGTTGTTTACGTACGTGGTTGTGGCTTATGCCTGTCCGCCACCCTGGAGAGCTTGTCTTGGGGTGTAGCCGAAATGATGGAAGCTGGTACAGGAGGAATGACGGCTGGTTGGGAAGGTGGTTTAGCAAGCAGATTCGCCAGCATTTTGTTCTTCTCCCACAACCTGCTGTTGGTTCCACCGGGGCCTTGACCAGGAGCGGATGCTGGAGGCCCGGAGGAACTCACATGCTCCATGCCGCCCGGCCCACTCACACCAGGACCCGAACCTGGTCTCTTGACAGGCCCATGGAAGTCGCTGTCGGACTCATCACTAGGCCTTTTGCGAGAGGCATTAAGAGAGGCAGGTCCACCAGTTGGGCCTGGAGCTCCCTGTGGCGAGTGCAACAAAAGGCCAAGGCTACTAAGAATAGTGTCTTGACCCTCTGCAGGCTTACGATCTTCGTCCTCCTTTAAAAGTTGCTGCAGAAGCTCATTAGGCTTCTTAATACCCACTCTTGCTTCCACTTCATCATCGTTATTCTTCACATTTAGCAACTGTAAAATTTTAAAAAGTTGAATAACTTACTGGTTATTAATGTGAAAAGAAGAGATAGAAATCAAATTAAAATTTACCTTGAGCAACATGTTGTTGTTATTAGTTTTTGGTTGTTCTCGGGTAGATGCTGCTGGACTCATCCTGCTGCGTTCCTCTCTATCCTCTTGATTTAACAAACCTATAAGGATGCGATCTTTACTACGAGCTTCTTCATCAAGTCCACTATCACCATTATCTCCACTGCTGCTTGTTGGCTGGCTAAGAAGGTTTCTTAACCGACCTGATTCACCCCCAGCGTTCCCACTGTCCACTAAACCCTCTTTCGAGTCCTTGCTATCATCTTGTGTAAATTCATTAAAAGTACTATTGTAAGGACTGGGTGCAGCAGATGTGCTTGGAGGACGAGGCGTCTGAGGGGTGGCGGATGATCCGTCTCCATCCAGGTGGTTCCAATTTGAACTTGGAAATAGTTCACTCAACATATCACTATTTGAGTTGAAGTTTAATGAAGGAGGGGACGCATTGGCATTGATTGTGTCCACATTAGATGCTGGAGTAAATGAGGCACTAGCACGTTGGTGCACCTGCCCATTGACATTTGTAGAGAACATGAGTGGACCGCCAACAGTGCTGGCTGGACTACCACTTGGGTTTGGTCCAATTGTTAGTGCACGTGGCGACGCCCCCTCTACACCAATACTATTATAATTTGAATCCTCCCTGAAACAAAACAGAAAAAAAAGGATTACATCATTTGGAACAAAGCTAACCAATGAAACAAACAAAGCTGGCAAAACAATATTTAACTTACTGTACAATTGTGTGAATAGAATTGATAAAATCTTTGTTCAGCAAGTCAGGATCGGTGTTCTTGTTTTCAAAAAATATGGATTGTACATCAACTTTAACAAACTTTTCAGGATTGTCGATTTTGAAACGATACTGAATCTTTGCAGAATGTCGATTAGGACTAGCAATAGTATCTTTGAAATGTTCTAGTAACCTCGGTAAATCTGCAGGGTGACATAAGTCCTGAACTGTCTTTCCACTATAACTCTGTAAGCAGAAAACAAATGGGAATTTAGAGCACTTCTCTATAAGTTTACTTATGTTGATGTCAACTATGGAGCGTCAAATTACCTTTTTAATGTAAGATTGGTAAAAAGGATCTATATTACCGGTGTCAATATCCAAAATTGTTTGATTAGTACTAAATCTTATGGTAAACACTTCTTCAGATAACCTCGGGTTTTGTGGCATTCTTTTCGCAAGACACAGCAATGCGTCTAACGACTCAGGATCTCCACCTTGTGATATCAACCTTGAGGTGATACTAATGTGCTCATACTCAGAGACACGTTGTTGCTTCTTTTCCATAGTCTCATCTTGATCATCGGGCTTTACCAGAAAGCGGATATACAGCTTGCCCTTTGGTTGCTGCCCTGCTAATTGCTGAGGCCCACTGTTCCCCGAAGATGCTATGGGGGAGAACAGCCTCGCAGAGAATCGGTCATGGTCACCATGATGGATGAAGTTATAGATGCTTTGGCCTACGACTTCATCTTTCATGTAGTGGGTGAATTTTGCTATACCATCAGTGGCATCCGTCACATTCCCATCTTTGTTGACAATGAACACGAAGGCATCATCAATGGCATCTACCACAAGTGACCCGATGACATCATGACCTTGGTAATGAGGCCTTGAGTTTGTGGAAGATACGTCACCCTGCTGTACAGCATTGTAGGACCCATTAATTCTCTGGATTTCCTCGAGGGCGCCACTAAGGATAGCAGTCCTGTCGGGCTTCACCACCCCAACATTAATGTCCCGTCCAGAGATGTTTCGTAACTTGGCGAGCTCGTCAATGTGGGATCCCTCCTGTTCTCTTCGGTGTTTTTCATTCACTTTCTTGCTTCTGCAACAGAAAAGAAACGCACTAGTTAGATCACCATTTATTCCACCACACAAGAGCACGGCGCACCCACCGGCCAACCCCTGCGCCCTGCACTGCATTCCCCCTTGAGGCTTGAAGCCGCCAGCGGGCGAAATGCAAAATGCAAAATCCACCGCACTGCCATACGCACTGCCATGCAACATTGAGCAGTCGCGGCCCCTCCAGCACTGTTCCTGCCCTGCACCATCCACGCCTGCACGCCGCACGCACACATGTAAACAAACAGCGCCGCGGGGGCGGGGCCGCGGCGCGGCGGCCGGCCGAGGCACCACGTGGGAAGGAGTAAGCTGCGCGTGGCGTGCCGCACCGCGCCGCGCCATGCCGCGCCGTGCCGCGACCAGCTTGGCCTGGCGCTAGCCTTGACGCAGGTCGTCGGCCGCCGCCTGCCGCGCTGCCGCTTGCCGCACCGCGCCGCAAGCCCCAGCGCGAGGAGGGGGGGGCACCCCGCCCCGTCCCCCTTCACCCCCCTGCCGCACCGCGTCACGTCACGCGCCTCGCGCTTTGACCACTGCTGCCGCACCGCGCCGCACCGCGCGGCCAGAGAGGCTACGCGACGACCGCCAAGGACGGTGAGGGGCGGGAAGGGGCCCTATTCGGGGCGCGGCGTGACGCGGCGCGCAGCACAACACTGTGCGCGGAGGCCGAGCGCGCCGCGCCGCGCCAGCAGCGCAACCCCAACGCACACCCCTCGTCGGGACACACGACGCGTCAAGGCAGCCGAGCGCCGTGCCGGCAGGCAACCCGCACGCACCCAGGCGCGGCAGTCCTCGCGGTTGCCTGCCCACACGGCGCTAGTCCGCGCCCCCCCGAGGACTTGAAGGCAAAGGGCCTCTCTCTGGAGCGGTCTGAAGTGGGCGGCGAGGGGGGGCGGCAGCGCAAAGGGCTTGCGCCCGGCCCCGCCGCGCCCCCTCCCCCTTCGCCCGGAGTCACGGCGCCTCCGCCCTAAGGGCTGCGCGGGATGCGTGTGGCGGGGGGGAGTGGCCTCCCGAGGGGTCACGAACTCCAGCGGCGCGCCATGGAAACGTCCGGAGACGCCTCGGCCCTTACCCCGGCCGGTCCCTGGGTCCTTCAACCCCTGCCGAGGCGCTACGCGGCGCTGCACGGAGCCGCGCTCCCCGCCCCGGCCGCGCAAACACGCCGAATCAAGGCCCCGCTAATCCACACACGCCAAGTACCCGGGCGGGCCGTAACAGCGCCCCTAGGGGCAGCCCCGGTCAGTGCCACGCGGGGCCGCGGGCCAGGCGCTACTCGCACGCACCCCTAGGGCACGCCCCGCGACACCGAGGAAGCTGTTAGTTCCGAGCAGAACCACCCATTGCAAAACCCTGGACATAGACGACCCATTCGACTGTGCGGAATGCAGTGTGCTGGTCCATCCCTACCCGGCGGTGTGTGCGCGGTCCGTTTGTGGTTGTGCAACGCAGCACACAGCCAGCAGGACGGGGCCGCTTTTTTTTCGGCGACCGGTCCAGCGGGGCCCCTGGGCCCCGCCTCACTGCCGCGGCCCGCCGATACCACAGACTAAAAGACCAGCCGGGACCGGATATTGGCGGGCCGCTGCACAGTGGGCCGGCTCGGCGAATGGCCCCATAAGACAATGCGCCCGGCGAAACCAAACAAAACAAAACAACCACAACAAACCTCGGCCACATCCGCACAGGACCGCGGAGTATACCAAACTTGTCAAATCAAGTTCGCAAAAGGGCTGTTATTACAATGAAACGCTCTTATTGAAGAAAGACTTGAAAAAAAAAAAAAAAAATTCCAACGTGGAGCAGCGGTGTGGTAATAGCAGCGCCGTGATGCGCAATGGGGGGACCCGTGAAGCGGCGAGGTACAGCAACAAAACAAGCCAGCGTACTTACAGTGATTGGTTGGTGTTGGATTTGCTGTCCGATACTTTTTTCCGTCTTTTCGGGGGGCTTTTGGGGTTGCCGCTGCCGGTGACAGCGTTCATTTTACCGCCACCCCAGTCCTGCAGCTCACACGGGCCGAGCCTGCAAACAAAGCGGAGAAAACAGAGGTAAATAAAAGCCCGTTCCGTGTTAGGCTGCGGACAGTGCTGCCCTCTGCAGGTGTAGTAGGTAGCGATACCGCTCCAGCCGACAGCGAGAAGACGTTTCAGATGCCGCCGGCAGGACGCAACGGCAAAAATACTACGCTCTTTTTCGACTATTCTCTATGGGAACGGGCCTGCCAGGCAGACAGCGCAGGAACGCATGGAGACAGATGGCGACAAAGTGAATCGAAACGAAATGAATCCAAACGGGAGGCAGAGAAACGGAAAACAGACAAACGATGACGAAAACGCCCTGGTCGATTCCACCAGATTCCACCGGGTGCGCCGCGCCGCGCCACGCCAGTCTTTTTATTAGCGGGCGGCGTGTGTGTGTTGCCGAGCCGATCCCCGCCACGCGGCCATAACCTAACCTAACGCCGCGCGCCGCGCCTAGACACACACACACACACACACTCACACACGGGAAGAATAACGCGATAAAAACAGCGGGGCCGGTCGAGACCGCGACTCTCGTCACACACGAACATCACCACGCCGCTATCATCATCGGGCCGGCCGAGCCATGCCGAAGGATGGCATCGTCGCTCTGGTCTGTCTCTCTCGCACCCCCGCGCTGACCGCCCCACGAGTGCGAGGGAGACAGAGCGAATCGGTCGGCAGGCCCGGTAATCGCAGCAGCTGACTCTTTCTCCGCGATCTCTTGCCCTCAAGTAGTTCTCGTGTGCAAGACGGCTTTTTACTCGCCGCTCGGCTACAGTCTCCCACTGCTTTCTTTCGTACTTATTCTCTCTTCACTTTACTCAATCTAAACTCATTTTTTTCCGGCCCACTTCATTGCATTCCCTTTCGACGACCAAGTCAACAAGCAGCAACGGACTTTCGATCGTCTGCATTCCCGCCCACGCCCGCCGTCTGTCTGCATGACAAGGCGGCCACGTCCGCGGCGACACGTCACCGACGCGTCACCAACGCGTCACCGACGGTCATTCGGCCCGGAAAGCGGCGTCAAAGACCGTCAAAGACACGTTCGACGGGTTCATTTCGCGACAGTTGAATAGCCAACATTCAGCCGAGGAATTTATTTCGTTGATATAATTGGCATCGCACCCTAAGTGCCACCCCCGCGATCAGGTCGAAGGCGAGGGGGTAAACACTATCGTAATGCCCTGTACAAAAAAAGCCGTGTACAAAAAAAAAGCCGTGTATTACACGTAATGACACGTATTTGTAATATAATTTTAGGGTCAAATGTGGCAAAATTTAGCATTTTAATCCCGTAACACATGTGTAATACCACCGCAACACAGCCTAATACCGAGTAGTCTGTACACGATTTCTTGAAGTGTTCACCCCCTCGGTCCAAGGCCAGGCAGGCCGAGGGTGCAGCGGGCCATCCCATTAGCAGAAGAAGGTGACAGGGGTAAACAGGTGACTGCACTGCGACGAACAGTCAGTCAGCACCCTCATCGGACGACGGTCCAAGCGGGCCGCCGCCGCCGCCTCCACGGCAGCAATGGGGCAATAACGAGCAGCCGGTCTCGGCGTGCTTCGTCACGGAACCATTGCAGAACAATGCTGGATAACAAAACGGCGCTGCCTGGCCTGCGCTGCGCCAAGGACACGGGGCGCGGCGGCACCCCACCTGCGGGCCGGGCCCTGGCCGAGTCCTGAGGGGCCGCCGCTGCCTCCGTTTTATGACTGTTCGCCCTCAAAAGCACGGCCCCAGAGGCCCAAGCAGGGCGGGGCCGGCCAAGCTCGGCGACGGCAGCGCTAGTATTCGACGCTCATTGCAGACGCTGCCGAGCCAATCCGATGAGCAGTTTCGTCGCTCGTGTGTCTCTCGCTCCCTCCGCGGCGCCCCATGTGTGAGAGAGAGAGAGAGAGAGAGAGAGAGAGAGAGAGAGAGAGAGAGAGAGAGAGAGAGAGAGAGAGAGAGAGAGAGAGAGAGAGAGAGAGAGAGAGAGAGAGAGAGAGAGAGAGAGAGAGAGAGAGAGAGAGAGAGAGAGAGAGAGAGAGAGAGAGAGAGAGAGAGAGAGAGAGAGAGAGAGAGAGGGAGAGGCGAAGAAACGAGTTTCCGGAATCGGTCTGCTTCAGAGGCTCGCGGCTCCGAGAAGCTTCCTCCCCGCGGCCGTCCTGTCCGCCACGGCATCCGCCCCGGCCGGCCTCATCAAGCTCGGCTTTAGGGACGCCCCCCGCCCCTCCCTGCTGCCGCCTTGCCTGCCGCCTTGCCGGCCCCACGCCGGGATGGCGATGACAGCCTTGGCTGTCTGTGGCCGGAGCGGCCTTGAAACGCATCGCCCGCCCGACTGGGAGCGTCCCTGAGTGACGTCATGGCGTCACGTTCCCGCCCCCCGTCACGTCTCCGTCACGTCTCGAGTCACGCCGCGTCACACGTGCCGGGCGAGCGCTACCGACACCGGCGCGGCGGAGTCGCGGCGCGTGCCCAGAGCGCGGTGCCCCCGTTGGGGCCCACTTAGGGGCGCCGGGCCAGGCTCGCGGCGCCTCACCTCAAATGCTGCTGGCGGAGCTGAAACTCGTGGAGCTGGCGGTGGTGGTCTAGGTGGTGGGCAGCCGCCACCCCACGCCGCAGCGCCGCCATCTGCACCAGCTGCGCGTGGGCCATCCGTCAATAGACACCAACGAGACCGCAGGTCGCGTCACGTCGCGTCACGAAGCGTCAAGTCGCGTCCCGGCGGCGTCGCGTCGCGAACAGCGAAGCCAACAGCACCAGCGTCGTCGTCGAGGCGTCGACTCTCGGCGGGGGCATGGCACGCACGCCTGTCGGGGTCCTCGGCACTGTGCTTGACACCAGCAAACCAGTCCCGCACCGCGCACCGGCACCGACCGCCCGAACAACAAAACTGAAACCGAGAGCGGGAGCGACGCGACGCGCAGTGGCCGCGCTTTGCTTCGGAGCCGAGCCGAGCCAGCCGGGGGGGCCGCGGGGGCCACTATCGGTCCGGCACGGCGGAGCAGCGAGCGCGGGGTGGGGCTGGGGCGGGGGAGGCGCGCTTCGGATCTGCCGCGCCGGCTCCGAGGATGTGCCGAACGAACCGCGCCGAGACGACCCGAGCGCCGCCGAACGCCCGCCGAACGGCATGACGCGACGCGCGTCGCGAGCCCAGCCCGGCTTGCTTGCCCCAGCTCAGCTCCAACGACGGACGACGCCGCGGCCGCCGCACGCCTCGAGGGGCGCGGCGGGGCGGGGCGAAGGGAGGAGGTCCTTTCTCTGGCCCGCCACCCCGCCCGCGGCACGCCCGCCCCCCGCGCTGCACCCGCTGCCGGCGGCCGCCTCATTCACCAGCCTCGCCCACTCCAGCGCCTGCTCCTCGGCGACGCGCAGGCGTGGGTGCCCCCCGGGCCCCCCCGGGGCCCCGACGCCACCCACGCGGGAAACGTCTCGTCTCTCCGGATCAATTCCAGCAGGTGCCAACACCGCGGCCCCCCAGCAGCAAACAACTTCGAAAAGTTTCGTACGCGTTGATTCAAATCATTTCACGTCATTTCAAGGTCAATTCAACGTTATTTCACGGGACAACGTACACGACGGACAGAGAGATGTACGGAGTCAGTGGCTCTGCGGCGGGGCCGCGGGCTGGCCGCCGTCTACACCACGGCCAAGGACAAGGCAGGCCTGCAGGCGGCGGGGGCGCCCCTCCCACCAATGGCAGCGCCACGACGCCGCATCCGCAGGGAAGGGCCGCGGAGGGCCACATGTTGAGCCGCGGGCAGTGCTGGCTGCCGCCCAGATCACCACCACCCGGCCCGTCGGGGGCGGCGGGGGCGGCGGGGGCACGGGCGTGGCGTGGGGGCAGGTGGCAGGCCTGCCGCACCAGACACTCGCACTTTCGTTATCGAGCGGCAAAGCAAAGCCTCCGGCCGACGTCTGCCCGCGCCGCCTGCCCAGCCCAGCAGACCGATGCCGAGAGTCTCTCTCTCTCTCTCCCACTCATGGTGCGTCCCCTATAGGTGCGAGAGAGACAGAGCGACGAAAACAAGACTCTCGGAATCAGCCTGGAGGGGACCGGCGGGGCACGGGGGGGGGGGGGACCCCGAGGCGGTAAAATGAAGGGGACCTGCCTGTCCGCAGCCAGCAGCAGGGCCCCATGGAAAGATGGATGGCAGCAGGGCAGCAGCCAGCCGCACACGCAGCACCTGTGCAAACTCACTGGCCCCCACCGCGCGGGAGGGATGCTCGGCGAGCCCTGTGCACACAGCGCTCGGCACGCCTCTCTGGAGGCCGTGCGTCCAACGCCGATGCCGCACCACGTTTCGTCGCGCTGTCCCACTCGCACACCCGATGAGGGCGAGAGAGACAGGGCGAATAGGAAGCCCATTTCTGATTCGGGCCGGCGACCCGAACCCCGCACACCCCTGCAGCAAGCAGGGCGTGGCGCGCAGCCTCCTACACTGTCGCAGCAGCTTCAGCTTGCAGCCCCACGCCCTCCAACGAGGCAGCCGACTCATTCCGAGCGAGTCCGTTTCGTCGCTCTGTCTCTCTCGCATTCGTGGGGCGTCCCGTAAAGGTTCGCGAAAGACACAGAGCGAGGAAAACGACTTTCGGAATATCAGTCTGCAGTGAAACAAAACGGGCACCGCGAAAACGGAAATGGCGGGGCGTGAGCGGAAGAAAGGAGAGGGAGGGGAGCACGGCCTCGCCGGGTCCCCGAAGACCATCACCGAAACGGCGGCGAGCGAGGCAGAGCCAGGCGCGGCCCCGTCGCCTCCGTTCGCTTCAATTATTGCACTAATGGAGCACTTTGAAAAGTCCCGGAGTTCCCCGAGGAGCGGCCAGGAGCGGCCAAAGGCAGCGCGGGCCAAGGCAGCCACCGGCAGCCGCGCCACGCCCCGCCGCGCCCCGCCACCCGACCTCGTTATATTCCACGGAAACGCATGGCCGGCCCGCCAGCGCTGCTCTTCGACATCAAAAAGACGGCCTTCCCGGCCGTTCCCGGGCCGCCAAGGAGGTCGTCGACACCGCCAGCGCGTGCGGTGGACGGCCCCGCCGCATCAGCCCCGCCGTCTCGCACACCCCTACGGGAGGACATATCAGGAAGAGCGAAGGAGGCACTGCCGACTGCCGACTGCAAAAGCGAGGCGTGGGTATGCGGCAGTGCTCCCAGATCCCTCAATCCAGGATAACATTGCCCGTTTTCTTCCCGTTTTTCCCAATTTCAGCTTTTGAGGCCTTCTTTTTTATCGTGAAAAACCCTAGCAAAATGACAAGATTTAGGCCATAAAAAAATCCTTTTTTTTTTCGAAAAGAAATTCCCCTTTTCAATTCTGAATTCCCGCGAATTGTGGGGAAAATGCCTCCATCTGGCAGCACTGGGACGCGGCGACCCCGTCCGCCCCGGCCAGGGCCGCGCTGCGAGTAGACCGGCACCGCGCCGCCGCCCCGGCCGGCCAGGGCCCCGATTCTCACGGTGACGGGTTTCTCGCGGCGGCCGCGTCCCTCCCGCGGCACGCGCGTGGCGTGCGCTCCGTGGTCCAATTAGAGGCCCCCGCACGCACGCCGCCCGCGCCGCCGCGTTGACAGCGCCATGACGTCAACCGGTCGGGCCCTCGGGCTGCCGGGCCCCGAGCGCTCGCCGAGCAGCACGTCATGCCTAGAGGGCTCCACTAGAGACAGCCCTCTGGTCATAGCCGCCGCGCTGGAGGGGAGCAGCGACCAGAGAGTCCACCGCGGCGACGACCAGGAAGAGTGCGAACACGAAATTACACTGCCCACCGACCGAAACGTCATTTTGCTCCCTTAATTAGAAGCCGAAAAAAAAATAAATTAAGGGCCGGGCCCCGCGACCCGCGGAGGACACCGATTCAAGCCAACTGTTCTGGCCGCCCCACCCATCCCTCCTCCGCTGCGCACGTGCCATGCATGAAGCAGGGCGGCCGCTGCATGCGGCGTACAGAGGGTCAGAAGACCGTCGAGGCGGCCAAAATTCGAGACGCGTTTTGAGCTCCAGAGTCCCATTTAGCGACTCTGGAGCTCAAAACGCGTCTCGAATTTTGGCCGCCTCGACGGTCTTCTGACCCACTGTGCGGCGGGGGCCGGTCCGCGGCAGGTGCGCAGACGACCACCTGCCACACCTGGGCTATCGGGCCGACCGGAAGGAAGCCGTCCTCGGCAGGCACCGCCACCGCCCGGCCCGTCCCTCTCACCGAGGCGCCGCCAGGGCGCCGCCGAGGCCGTGCCGTCGTGCGCACCGAAAACTTACCTGCGAACAGACAAGAAAAGCACTCAGTCACACCGCCTGCTCAGGGCCATGATTCTGCGCAAGTTTTGCCGGCTCGCCCCGCCGCTCTGCGGGACGTTCGAGCGCCCCTTTGGGGCCTTTGGGCAGAGCGGAGGAGCCGAAGTATTTCTAGCCGGCAAGGAAAACAACACCACGCCGCGCCACGGCGAGCTAAGACAGCGAGAGAGAGAGAGAGAGAGAGAGAGAGAGAGAGAGAGAGAGAGAGAGAGAGAGAGAGAGAGAGAGAGAGAGAGAGAGAGAGAGAGAGAGAGAGAGAGAGAGAGAGAGAGAGAGAGAGAGAGAGAGAGAGAGAGAGAGAGAGAGAGAGAGAGAGAGAGAGAGAGAGAGAGAGCACACCACTCCGCGAGCGACTTCGAGGGGCAAAGACCCGCGCACTACGCGGGCCCTGCCGCGAGCCGAGCTGTGCCGAGGCTTCTGCCGGCTTTTCTGCCCACCGCGTTCGGGCTTTCGGGCCTACGCGGGTAGGTCCGCCTTTACGGACCACCACGGCTTGTCTACCGCCCCGCCCCGCGCGCCCGGCGCTCGCCTCCCCCGCCGAAGAAAACCAATCTAGGCCTCGTTCCTCGCTCGGATCCAGCCGAAACGTGACACCGACACGGCCAAAAAAGTCACGTGACTCGTTGCGTCACGCCGTGTCACGCCGGCCGAACGGCGGACCGCCTCGCGTGGGGCGCCGGCCGAGTGGGGCCCCCGGTGAGGCGGGCAACCCGCCGGCGCGCGCGCGCGCAGGACGCCTACCCTCCAGGCGGTCGGTCATTCAATCGAATTGCCGCGAGGAGGGGGGGGGGGAGATAACGGAGGTCCATAGTGTACAATGATTTTTTTTATTTTTCATTATTTTTTTTTGGATTTTAATTGATTGATTTTTTTTTCACCTCTTCTGAGCAGTACAATTGCCTAACTTAAAGGGGTTTTGGAAGTCTGAAGAGCGAAACACGAAAGGATGTGAGCTTCTGACTTACTATAAAACCAAATAGTTGGTCACAAAGAAGAAATGACATAAAAACACACTGTAAACCGAGGAAATAGGAATACTTTTGTTCTCTTTTTTAAGTGATTTTTGGAACATTTATTTTCCGATTTGTTTTGATTTTTTTCTGATTTCAATTGATTTTTTAGGGCTCCTGTACAATGATTTTTCGAGTGCGCCCGCCCCTCGAATTGCCGTCAGATAGAGCGCGGGAGGGGGTGGCTCGTGCACCGTCCGCGTGTGGCTGCCTCCGGCTGGCGGACGGCGCCGAGGTGCCACCATGGAGCGCGCCCCGCCCCCGGGACTCGACGCCGTCCTCGCGCCGAACGGATCGCCAAGGTCGCCGTGCGGGACGCCGGTGGGGCGCCGCCAAACCAGAGTTTACAGTTTGTGTGGCAACGGGGCAGGAAAAGGAAAGGAGGAGGCACTTTGCCGCCGACAGTGAAAGTGCCAATTGCTCAAAGTGCGACAGGGGTAGGGGGCAGGTGTCTGCACATCGACCGCACCGCACCCCGCCGGGGCGCGAAAAAGGAGCGGCGGGGCGGGGCGGGGCGTGGTGGACCTTGAGCGGGCTCTATCGACCCGCCCCCGCCGAAAGCAGAGAGGCGCCGCTGCCGCCGCCGCCGCCCCGCGACCACCCTCCCGACGGCGTCCTCCCTTGATGGGGGCCTCGGGACGCTGGCGGCGCGCCCCTCGCTCCCGGTGCCCCACGCCGCGCCAAGCTGGAGACGAGTAAAAAGGGGTCGCGCGTGGCCGGCCGCCGCGCCCGGCCGGCAGCGCACTGGCTACGTCATCTCGTCGGCGTGCTATCAGTCGCTGCACCGCGCCAGATAGCAGCGCCGGCCTGCTTGATACCTGGCGAGGCCTGGCGCGGCCTGGCGCGGCGTGTTGGTGCAGGCAGGACGACGAGTCTAAGTCCCGCCACGTCGTGTACCAAGTGTTATAAATTAGAAGATTTACAGGGAATTATTTCGGGTATTTCCTTTAGATAATTGGGTCATTTTTCGTGGTTTTCCTTGCAACAATATTTTCCAAAATACGCGAGTCAGACAAGAAGAATAAGATCTAACTAGGATATGGGCTCGCTCTTACTCTTACTCTGATGTTTCGTAAGCTGCAATTTTCAAAAAAAAATAAAATATGTCATTTAACAACCGCACGACTACACATGTGGCTTTATCTAGTATTATGGCTTATAATATTAAAGGTATTATCCTTGCATTATTGGGCTTGAGAGCGAGGTATCACAGGAGTCAGCCAAACCTCCCCGGCACGCGACCTCATCCAGGGCGCAGCACCCCGCGACCAGGGGTCAAGGGTCGACCCTGGCCCCGGCCCCACGCGCCGCGGCCCTGGGTAGGCCTGGCCGCCGCGGTCCCGCGCGCGGTCCGTGGTGGGGGCGGGGGCGGGGGGCAGGCGTCCGTACGGGGTGCGCGCCGTGTCGCCGGACGGGCAGGGCGCGCTGCAGCAACGCGGTGGGGCCAGGGGGTCGCAGGCAGGCAGGCTGGCAAGCCGACGTTTGGCGTTTGGGCGCGCTGGGCCGTTGCCGTAGTGGCGTGGGAGTGGCCGCGTGACGTCACGAGCCGACCTTGAGCAAGGTCCTGGTCGCCGCCGCCGCCACCCCCCGGCCTCGCACACGGCACTCGGCCCACGGCAGCGGGGCCACACAGCCCCGACGGGCAGCCCCAGCGGCCGAACGCCGCCGCGGCGCAGATCGATGGCCGACCCCGCGCTCGCGCGGCTACACGGACGACGACGCCGTGGCCGCGTCCAAACGACAAACAAACAAACCAACCCAACCGGCAGACAGCTCCCGATCCCGGCGGGCGCATCAAGCACTGCTGTGGGCACGGTGCCGGAGACGACGGCGGCGCGCCCTGGCCGGGCTTTCGCTCGCACCGCCGGGACCGGCCCATCGCGTGCAATGTGGCGCAACACACCGAAATCGAAAGTCGCCCTCCGCCAATGCCCCCCCCCCTCCCCACTTCCCGCGTGGAGATACGGGCCCCGGCCGGCCTGCGACACAAAGGCTGTCCGCCGCGCTCGCCGCATCGCCGCATCGGGGCACGCGCACGCCAGCAGCGCGACGCGGGTCCCGGGCAGACCACGCACGCATCGCTCATATCGGTGGCGCAGCACAGCGTGTCCAGGACCTCGCCGTGCGGCTGAGCGCCACGTCGCGGCAACGCGGCGGTCGGCCGCCTCACAGCTGGGGAGTGAGTGTGCCGCAGCCGCACACCGCCGCGCTCCGCCCCGCCCCGCGGCCGCGGCCCTCCTAGCCGAGCAGCAGCGAGGCCCCGCGACTCACAACACGGCTCGGTCGCCGCAGCAGCGCGCGGAGCGGCGCGGAGCAGCAGGCAGTGGACAGAAACGAGCACAAGGCCGGCCCCGCCGCAAATCCGAGCCGCGGCGCCGAGACCCGTCGAGCGAGCCGCCACAGACCCCTCGCTTTTCATCGAGATCTGCTCAAACACTCACTCGTCCTCCTTGCCGGCAGACGAGTACGTATAGACGGCCACCCATGCAGTGGCGACGACGCAGCACCGCTTCAGCCGCGGCCCCGCCCACGCACTCCTCCGCGGCGCCCACGCGCCCTCAAGGAACCACGAGGACCGGCCGACCGCGCCCGTCGACGACGCGGAGGACCCACATGTTATTATTGAGGTAGGCTCTGCACATCAGAGAACGCTCCCACAGATAAGCTTCTATCGTGACGCGGATCCGCTACTAGCAAACAAACAAACAAACCGGCTGAAAAAAAAAGAATAAAAAAAAAATTGTGCAGACAGGACGGGAGGAGAAAAAGGGCACAACAATGGACCAGCCGGGACCTGCCTTCATTTTAGGATATCATGTCGAGGATTCGAGTACATATGGCGTGGCGCGGCCGCGTCCTGCGCAGCGGGACGGCACCACGTGACCGATGTCCCTTCCCTGCCCCAATCCACTGGACTTAAGGACGTAGGAGCGGGTGACTTTTCTGGAGATGGGTTGCATCCGAGAGCGTTTTTGGGGTGCTTCCGCAGTCGTTTGAGGCCGGGACCCGATGCCCCGCCGACCTGTTTGCAGACAATGCACCCTCGGCCGGCTGTTTATGGCCGGCCTGCTGGAGTGCGGGTGAATGACACCCCGGCCGGGGGCTCGGCCTGGGCCGCACTGAGCAGATCGCCAGCTTTTCGTGAGCGGGGGGTCGGTTTCAACTTCTAAGTCCTAGCTTCAGGTCCAAATCTTTAGTTCTGTCAAAATTTGACAAAATATTTAGTACGAAGTGCTGATTATTTCTGTGTAACTCTAAAAAACTGTCTGCCTTGCTCTACAAAAGTGAGAGCAGAAACTTTATTTTTAGATGGAAAGATTTGAAATGTCGTCCTGATTACATTGGTGAACATCCCATAAGTGTCAGACGACGCCCTAGAAAATTTTTAATTTCAAGAGGCGATTAGACCGCCTCCCTTTTGTGTGAAAAGGCCTCGTTCACAATGGGCTGCGAAGAGGCGACGGTGATGACAGGCTAATTTATTACCCCCGGACACGAAATGGAAATATTTATAAGTCCCTTATTTTATTTTGAAATACGCAGCAATGGTATCTTTGCAGCGTGACGAGTCCAAAGGTGTTCGAATTTTTGTTCCACGATAATTTTTACCGAAATGGCGACCTAGGCCGTGGGCGCCGTGGGCCGCCTGCATCGCAGACGGTTCCTGGCCGGCAGCGACGGAGTGGCCCGCACGCTCCTATTGTCCGCCCGGCGCGTCTCCTCCGACCCCGGCTACCTGCTGCAAGCTCCACTGTGCGACGGAAACAACAGATAGGCCGATGCAGCCTGTCTCTCTCTACTGGTAGAGGCCCTGCAGATTTGAGTGATTTTCTAGAGCACAAGACGCGAGTACCACACCTCCTAGAGTTGTGGAGAAAACTTGCGCGTACACAGAAAGGCATGGCCTAGGGGCTGTAATGTTCCATTTTCTCGCCGTTTCATTAGATTTCCCTTGGGAGATCCCCAAAAATCACTCATTTTCAAGGCGTTCCAGGAGCGCTCCAGGAAGGTTCAGCGCGAATCGGAGCATGCCATCCCCTCCATACAGTCCCTGCCAACAAGTGTGTCAAGTTTCGTGCCACTGCGACCCTTGGTTTTCCCGTCTCGTGCTCTAGAAAATGCCAAAAACAGCCAAAATTTCAAACTTTGAGGCGTCGCGACGCCTAAATTTAGCGTCGCCGGGCGAAATGGCTCGGCATGATGGGTTAACACATAGATCACTATCGATTAGTGAAAAAAAAAAATTTCGCTCCTACGCCCTTAACACAACGCGAGCCATGCGTGTGAAAAAAAAAACAAAAAAAACAACACGGCGTCGTTATCAGGTCAGGCGCGCTGCCGGCAGCCAGGCCGCCAGCCTGCCGGGGCAGCGGCACATTTCAGCCTTCAGCCGCCGCGCTGTAACGACAACGACGGCAGCGCCACCGCGGCCCCGGTTTATTTTCAGCGCCAACGAAAAAAAAAAAAAACAAGTGAAAGTGAGGCAGTTTTCCCCCTTTAGCCCGCCGGCTTGGTGGTGGCGCTTGTACACAGTACAGCCCGCGCGACGCGACACTTAGCGTCCACACAGATGGCCCGCTGGGTGACGCAATGCAGGTAAAAGCAAGAGACGAAAAAAAACCCAAAAAAACTTAAAAACACGTCGCGGCGCGCTGGCAGACTGGGCGGCACTAGCAACAACTAACTGACTAACTGCAGTGGGCCTCGCTGCCCCGCGGAGTGCCAGCTGGGGCCGCCACGCTGAACCCGCGCCGTCTGACTCGCACTCATGGCTTCCCTTCTGGGTGCGAGTGAGACAGCAGCACTGTTCGGAACCAGCCCACTAAGAAAGAAGAAAGCCGGCCTTGGTGCGGCCTTGGGCCTATGTGCATGCACCGGCCCGGCCTGAACTTGAGGGATGCAGTTGGAAGGCGGCCAAATGTACCGACGACTCCGGCCGCGTGGCCGCGACGCACCGCGTGACGCACGCCGCCTTGTCTCTCTCGCACCCATGCAGGAGAATGAGAGAGAGAGAGAGAGAGAGAGAGAGAGAGAGAGAGAGAGAGAGAGAGAGAGAGAGAGAGAGAGAGAGAGAGAGAGAGAGAGAGAGAGAGGGGGGGCGACGAACACTGTTGAGAGTCAGCCTGCTTCGATACTGCGCCGCCTCCGTCTCAGTAGGTCCCACGGCGAACACCGTCGAAAATCGCTACGTCCAGTGAAGTGGAGCGCGCGACAACCGATGCGGGCCGCGCACAAAAATCTCACGTTTTCGGCAGTGTTGTTTGAAGCGTTCCGCGCTAACCAACTCCGCCGCCAACCCAGACGCGGTTCCCAGCCCCGACCCATCGTTTTCAAATCGTGTAGTAATAATTCGACAGCCAATGGATGGAGCCGCCTCCTCCTCCGCCGTGCTGCCAGGCCGGGGAGGAGCCCCCCCCCCCCCCCGGCCTGGGCGCCGGCTCGCCCGAGGTGTGACGTAAACTGGTTACAAAGTGAGAGTCCACCTTACGCGTCGGTCGGGCGGGCGGCCGGGTGCCGGGCCGGTCCCAGAGGCCCCACCACCACCTCGCGCTCGGTGGCGGGGCGGGCAAGGCGGGGCAAGGCGGGGCGGGGCGGGGCGGGGCGGGCTGGGGCCCTGCAGCTCCGGCCGTGTCGAACGCTGCATGACGGCCCACGGCTCCTCCAAGCCTACGCCCCTCTCGTGTTAGTCAGAGGCTGGCGGGGCGGGCCGCTCGCCTCCTCACGCACCGCGACGGCGGCACGCACACGCACACGCACACACACACACACGCGACGTGCATGACGCCATCACGCGCGCGCCGCCGTGCAAACACACCTCAGTCAAATTTCCGTGCGCGGCCCTTCCCGCCAAAACGGGCATGAGAGCCGCGGCAGCCGCCCTTGGGCAACACTGTGTGTGCGTGCGTGTGTGTGTGGAGGCAGAGGGCCGAACCACAACCAGGGGCGGCACGGCACGTCTTCGTCGCAGTGTCCTCGCGTCCCGGAGGCGCCGCCCATTACAGTCGTCCTTTTCGCCACTCTAGGTCTCCCTCGCACTCATGGGGCGTCGCGTCGAGGTGCGATCGAGACAGAGCGATGAAAAGGACTCTCGGCGTCGGTCCTGCAGAGGCCGAGGGCCGAGATGCAATGACAGCCGGGCGCAAGGCGCAACCGCGACGGCGTGGCGCGAAAACCGATCCGCGAGGCCCCACCCGACACCGCAGCGCTGCACAGTGGGTCAGAAGACCGTTGAGGCGGCCAAAATCCTAGACGCACTCGAAACGAACGTGTGACCCCATCAATGGATTCCTCGTTCGGAGAACAATCCATTGGTAGGGTCACACGTTCGAATCGAGTCCCGTTTAGCGACTCTAGCGCTCCAAACGCGTCTAGAATTTTGCCCGCCTCAACGGTCTTCTGGCCCACTGTGCGCTGCCGCGCTGCCCCGCCACTCCGCAGCAGCGCTCGGCAACTCGGGCGCCGCGGCCAAGACCTGGAAAATGTGACCTTGTTCCCTCAACAATTTCGGGCCGGCGGGGCATGGCGCGCTCGCGCTGCGAGTTGCGCCTGGCGCGCGCGGTGCGTCGCACGACGGACGGAGCGCGTCACGGCGCTGCCTGACGTGTCCTGGGGCCGCGGACAGGGTTCACGACAACCCCACACATCGACGGCGACGGGAAATGCCGTGTCCGCGGCGGTCCTGACCATCCAGGTGTCCACACTCGATGACGACACGACGGCACGTCGCGCGGCATAGCCGAGCAGGCGGCCTAGCAGGCAGGCAGCGCGACCAGCTGACTGGGTGCGCTGCGCGCTGCTGAGAAAAGGAAAAGAGGGGGGAGAGCGGGGGGAGAGGAGGGGGGACAACAACGCCCGACTGCTCGGCCAGCAGCTCGCCCAAGCTTGGCTGTTCTCTTGGTCCTGCCCGAACCACGCCCGAGACGACTGCCAGCCAATCGACCCGCTCCCATTTTGGCGCCAAATTCGACGGCGAGGACCGCGGCGCGTGCTGACGTCATCGCCGCAGCGATGCGGTACGCGTGGAGGTCGGTCGGCGAGGCCGCGGGACTTCCCTCGCCGCGCACTGCGACGGCCACTGCTGGTTCCGGACGCCCGGTCCCGTCGCTCTGCCTCTCTCGCACCCATGAGGGGAGCCCCCGCGGGGGCCTCGGGGTGCGCGAAAGAGAGAGACCTCCCGCTCGGAATCAGTCGGCAGGACCACGCCACGCGTCAGGGGCGTGCAGAGCTCGCCTCCTCGGGAGGGGCGGTGGGACCTTTTTTTGGGGACACTTTGCCTAACTTCCAGGGGTTATACGCCAAAAACTGCCTCATACGTATACCTTTTAGTGCCTTTTTGGGTCCTTCCGGGGGGGGGGGGGCCCCTCCGCCACCCTCCCTTTGTGCACGCCCCTGCCACGCGTTCGAAGAACAATACTAAACTCAAAATGACGCCTCAGCCGCGCCGCTCTGCACTGTACACCGCCGCGCTTCGCATGCTTCTCCTGCACTTTTTCACCTCTTTTGCCCCCGCGGACTCTTTTTTTATCCTCTTTCGTTTTCCGTTTTCGGTCTGCGCCTCGGCTCCTCCTCTCCTTACCGACACGCCAGCCGCGCCGCGTAACTCGACGCGCCGGGCCGCCGGCCGGGTTCCGATCCACTAGCTCGGCAGCGCGGCCGCCGCGACAACGCGCCGCGGGGCGGGGCGCGGGGCGGGGCGCGGGGCGGGGCGGCCGGCAAGGCGAATCCTCGCCGGCCCTGCAGTCACACAAACAAACTGCAGACCGATTCCGAGCGTCGCTTTCGTGGCGCTGTCTCTCTCGCACTCAAGGGGCGAGGGTGCGATAGAGACAGAGCGACGAAGACGACCCTGCTGCTGAGTGGTGCGCGCACCGCCTCCACTTCGCCCTCATCGTCGGCAAGCACAAAGGCGAGCGCCTGCCGCCGCCAGCACGGCCGGCACGGCGCGGCCGCAGGGTTACGTGACCGCCTATATCCCCGCTGTATCACATCACATGGTGCGCGGCGCGGCGCCCAGCTTTTACTTTCCGACGGGTGAAGGCCCCCCCTCCCCCCTCCCACAGCGATGCACCTCTACACGTCATGCCCGTCGCGGCGGCCTAGAGCATCGACCTGATAGGACGCCAGCGCGATAAGCAACGGAAGGCGAAAAAACACGAGTGTTAGAATAAGTGAAACCATCTATGTGACGAGGCGCAAGCGGTAGGGGCCTCCATTCCATTCACACAACACCCGCAGCGCCGCGGCAGGGGGCGTCCTTGGCGCGCTCTCTCTCTCCCTCCCCCGCAACAACCCAGTGCAGCAGAATGGATGACAGTGACCCTCCCAGTCCCAGCGCGGCGCGGCGCAGCCAGCCATGGGCGCAGCGGTGCCAAGTGCATCTCACGGCGCCCTGCTGCCCCCATCCCATCACGGCCGTGCGCGGCGCCGCGTCCGCCACGTCACGCCACCCGAGGGAAACCCCCCCGTCTCTCTGGCACTCACGGCTCGCAGGGCGGAGAGCACTGCTCGGAATGAGCGCCATTTGGACAAGGCATTTCCTGCGACGCCGACCCACGGCGCGCCGCCCGCACCGCCGCCGCGGAGGCAACGCTTTCCTCGAAGCCGATTCGATCACCGCTCCGTTCCGGCTCGGCCGTGGCTGAGGCACTGAGCGAGTGAGGCCCGCCAATGCGCCACTGGACTTGCAGACCCATTCGGAACGGCGATTTTCGTCGCTCTGTCGTCTCTCTCGCACTCGTGGGCCGGCCCGAGCGGGTGCGAGAGAGACAGAGTGGGGCGCGACGCGCAACCCCCGGCCGCCCACGTGACCGCGGCATGGAGAAAAAACCTCCTCCTCCTTCTCTCTCTCTCTCTCTCTCTCTCTCTCTCTCTCTCTCTCTCTCTCTCTCTCTCTCTCTCTCTCTCTCTCTCTCTCTCTCTCTCTCTCTCTCGTGGCACTGCGCGCCCCGACGTGCAGATCAATGCAGCCAGCAGCCACACACCCAATAGGGCCCCTGGGCCACCTGACAAAATAACACGGCCAGGGTCCTGGCGGGGCGTGGCGTGTCGTGCTCGGTGGCGGGGCATTGCACCGGCCGGCCTCTACCCCAACGCGCACCTCCGCGCCGTGCCCACCGAAGACGCGCGGTAGTTAACAATAGTCGCGTCGTTATCAGGCGTCGCCTCCCGTGGCCGAAGAGCCCCTCGTCGCCCTGCCTCTCTCGCACGCATAGGCCGTCCCGCAGACGTGCGACAGAGAGAGAGACAGGGAATCGTTCAGCTGTTCGTCCGCCAGTGCGACCGCCGCTGTCAGCAGCGGCCACGACACGGTCCCGGGAGTCACCTCAAAGTCGACCACCACGACAACGGGCGGACGAGCGGCGCGCGCCGCGGCGGAGTGGGCCCGACTCCACTCCCCCCCGCGCCCGAGGCGACCCCGCCGAGGACCCGACCCAGGCCGCCTTACCCTAGCCGACGGCGTGCCGTGCCGGGCGCTGATGGCAGCGCGGCGCGACACGCATTCCGGGAACCACAGCGGCGCCCCGCGGCTCTGGCCCCGGGGCCCCTTCCGGCGGCCACGCCGAGCTGCACCGAGCTGCGCCAAGCAGGGCGCCCCGCGCAGGGCAGAACAAAGGCCTTTGCGGGCGGCGCCAGGAGGTCACGGCACGCCGTATGACGAATGGCGTGTCGGCCCCTCGCTTGCGTAACCCGCCGCGGCGTGGCCGATACCGCGAGGCACTATCAGTGGCGGGGCGGGGCGGGGCGGGGCGGGGTGGGGCGGAGCGCGCACACACGGACGGCCACCCCGGGCCGGCCAACCCGTCGCCGGCGACACAACACGTCATCCCCCGTCCGCCGGACAGCGCCGGGCCAGCCGGCTTGAGCGCGGTCAAGATTCCGGCACGGCCGCCGATAAGTAGTGGCGGGGCGGCCCGGCGAACCGCAGCCCAGCCAGCCCACCCACGCGCACCCTGGGGCCGCGCCAGCCGCGCCTCGCCACAGGTGGGAGGCAAGGGCGGGCCTTCCCGAGGGAACCGCCCCGGCCCGCCGCCAGGGTCGAGGTATAGGACTGCCGCCTCGGCGGCCAGGTCAGCTCAGGGGCTGCCGGACGAGACAGGCAGGTACCGTCGCCGGGACGCCCGCAGCACACTGGACTGCTCACCCGGCAGAACCGGACGCGCAGCCCTACATCAAGTTACCCGCAGAAAAAGAAAAGAACAAGCAGCAACGACAGCCACCGCTACTAAAACAAGACAAGGAATTATTATTGACAAGGAAAATTTCCGGCGCGCGCGGCAGCAGCAGCCGTGGCGCAGAAGAAAGCAACGGGCCGTGGCGCCCCCAGCAACCCCCCTCCTCCCTACTTTTGTTTTTCGTCGTAGTCACAGTCACGGTGCCGAGCGCGCTTCCAGCGATCCCCACCACGGCCGCGCCCGCCACGGCCCCGGGCCCCGCGAGGGGCTCGGCAATGATGCAACACCGGCTGGGCTAATGCCATGGCGAAGCGATGCCGAAGCAGCAGCAGCAGCGCCGCGCCGCCCTGAACGTCCTGGAAAGCGTCAGCCTCCACACCCAGGGCACCGTGTCAGCGCGATCGGGACCGCGGAGCGGCGGGGCAGGGCCGCGCCAAAACACCTGGCCCGTGCTAAAAAAAAAAAAAAAAAAATGACAGTTAACGAGTTGCGCGGCCGCCTCCCCTCCGCGCGGCGACTGTATTTATTAATTCTTAATCAGCAACAAAGCGCGAGCGCACGTCCCGCGTCCTGCGGGAAACTGCCTCCGCGCCGCGATCGTCGTCACGTCGGCGTGCTCGTGTCACGGCCGGCCGTCACGGCGTCACGCCGCGTGCACCGCGACACGCGGCGCAACCGCCCGCGCGGCCCGGCAGGCCCCGCGTCACGGTTACGAAAACCGCGCGCGCCTCGTTAAAACTCCGTCAAGCCGCTCACACACGCGGCATATTTGCTCTCGCGACGGACACACGGCCGCCACACAACGTTTGCCCCCAAACTGCTTTAAAAAACACTGGGCAAACAAAGCGCGACAGATAATGCCGCGGCGGGGCACGCCGACGACGGCGTCGACGGCGTCCTCGGGGCCTAACCCCCGCGTTCAAGTCGCTCGGTGCAAAGGGACCGCGAGGGGTGCCGCCCCGCCCCCTGCTGCAGCCACCCGCCTGGCGAGTCACTGACGCCACAGAGCAAGCTGCACGGCGCCGTCCCTCGACCGGCCTTCCCGTCAGACTGTTACGCGGGCTTTCGGCGACGCTGACCCAAATTACCAATTCTGGACCAAATCAATTGTTTCCGACACAAAAGCCAAAGCAAAAAAAAAATTTAAAAAAATGGAGAAAAATAAAATGAAACGGCAATGAAAAGCAATTAATCACTTTTAAATCCGCATCGGATCGGGCCGCCCCACCTCAGCCCTGCCTGCCTGCTGCCATGCAGCGGTGCCGGCTTCATACTTCTCTTCCTGCGCCCCGCTGAGGCCCAGAGCCGGCCGGGGACCGCAGGTGTGGAGGAGGGTGGGGGGTGCCTTGTGTGCAGGCCGGGCCGGGTCGCGCCGGGCCGGCGCTGGATGCAGCACAGCTGGACCGACAGGGAGAGGGGCGGTCCCCAAACCTCGTGGCGCTCCGCCCACGCCTTGGGGTCTCAACAAGGGGAGGAAGAGGCCACCCCTGAATCGTCCGAAAAATACAGGCGGCCCCTGCCGATGGACCCCCTTACGCCCCTCACCCCTCTCTTCTCGCCAGCTGTCAAACTGTATCGGCGACACACGGCACGGGGCGGGCAGCGCAAGCCAGCGTGACGCAAGGAAAAGCTTTCCCATGTTTGCACCGCCCGGAATCCTCCCACAGACCACAGAAGTAAAAGCACGTCGTCGTCGTCGTGGCCGTGCACCTCTCCACGCCAATCCAGTCGGATAAACCCAGAGGCGGGCGGCCGGGCAGGCAGGCAGGCAGGCAGGCAGCCGGGCGGCCAGGCAGGCAGGCAGGCATTGACAAGGCGACCCAGACAATCCCTCCGCCGCTGTCACCCTCACGTCACGGGCGTGGCGTGGCACGGCGCGGCAGCCGACTCCTAGAGGGGGCTTCCATAATCGACAACAGGTTCTGGCTGCGACAAGGCGCAGAGGCTCTTCCATCTCTTGGCGATCCGACACTAACCCGGTGTGATCCGTGGCCGCGCTGCACATGGCGTGCTGGGGCACGGCCTGCACGGGGTGTGCGACGGGGTGTGCGGCACCATAATCCTGGGTGTCCGTGACGAGGCTGCTGGGTCCTAGGGGTCCCAGTGGGACGAGGGGCGCCCGGCCCGGGGGGGCCCAGGGGCACACGGCCAGCCCGGTGCGCCCAATGCCGGCTCGGCCGGCAACACCACAGCGACGACGATGCAAGGGGGAGGGCGTCGGCACGGCGTCGGGCAACGCACTCACAGTGTGGCACACACACACACTCACTGCACTGAACACACCACACAAGCACACTCAGGCGCCACTATTATTGCACTGCGTTGTATCCAAGAGAGTAGGTATCCAATGGTGGCGACGGGCGAGTCGTGTTCGCGAACGGCGCGGCCCTTCACTTGGGACTCAGCTGACAGCGGGCCGCGACGCATCGGCGCACCTGCCAGCGCACACCACTCACGGACGCCAGAGACGCCATACGCACGCGGCCTCGGCACGGCGCGAAGGCACTGGGCGGACTGGACTGGCGGCGGCTGGCTGGCGGCTCTGGCGGGGCGGCTCGCGCTCGGCGCTCGCGGCCACGGACGCGCGGGCGGGGGGCGACGGGGGGCTCCACTCCACTCCGCCAAAGCGGAGCCGAGCTCCGCCGAAGCGAGCCGAGCTCGTCCGAAGCGAGGCCCCACTCCCTCCGCCACTCGTCGGGTCCGAGGCGGAGAAGGAGGAGGGGCACTTCGGGCCGTCGTTCGGCCCCGACCGGCTTGGCACACCGGGGCTCGGGTCGGCTCGGCTCGGCCGGGGGCCGCGCTTCGGTTTGCCTCGGCTCGGCTCGCCTTGTGCGCGGGCCATACGCAAACGGCCGCGGGGCGCGCTGCCGTCGAGGTGCTCGGGAGCGCCAGCCGCTACGGCCGACTCACCGACATGTCAACAATCACTGAGGCAAGCCCCCCCCCCCCGCCCCCGCCCACTCCTCCTCTCCCCGTACGGCTGGCGGGGCCCCGGCGTGTCCTGGCGGGGCTCGGCTGGACGTCATCGGCGGGGAGTGCGCCCTGCTGGCCCTACCGGCCCTGGCGCCCCGCAACCCGTGACGCACTTGCTGAGGTTAAGGTTGAGGAAGTGAAGGTCCTTGCAGGTCCACGCAGGGGCGGCGCAGCCATGCCGCCGCGAGTCCGCGACCCGCACTGCTTTGTCTCGACTACCGCCAGCACCGCCGGGACCAACCGGACTGGCAGGACCAGGCCGGCGAGGTACCAGTCTGGTCTGGTGGCACTGTTTGCAACGGACACCGCTACGCCGAAGCCTCCGCCGAGGCCTGTTCCGTTTGTACGAGGCCTTTTTGGTTTCTAGGTATGAGGGGCCTGAGAAATCAAACAGGCCGCGCAGGAGGAGGTCCTTGATGATTTCTACGAGGCCCTTTGGATTTCTGCAAGGGGTGTGTAGAAGTCAAACAGGCCTTGTAGGGATCCAAGCAGAACTCCGAGGCCTTGTGACAGAACGACAGTTCGGAATCAGTCTGCAAGCTACGCCACTGACAGCGCGGAAGGTCTCCAGCCCCCAGCCGAGCTGGCCGCGTCCGCGCATGCACACGCACACACACACACACACACACACATGCCGACTCGGCAGCGAAGCTGACGCCGGAAAGGGTGGCGTTGAATTTCGCCGCATCGACACAAGAACTGACTCATGGCAGCGCATGGCGGACGCGCTCAGCAGCCGAGCGTCGCCCCGCCCGGTCGCGCCCCGCCACATACAGGAATGCCCAGTGCCAACACGCGCAACCCCTTCCAGCACGCTCGAGTAACAGCCTCTGCTTCAACATTCTCGTCAGCAGACGCTTCATTTTTGTTCGTCACGAATAGACCATTCTAGTCGTGGCTTAGGGCATTTAAAGAGCATATATTAGCTACAAATATGTTGCATTTATACTAGAAAATATTTTTATTAAACCTCTACCCAGAAAAGGAACATAAATATTTGAAGTTAAAGTGCAAAAATACACACTTTTGTGACAGACCGACGAGGGCACTGTGCGGAATCCGCCTGCTGGCTGGCCGCTGCTTGGACCGCAGGACGCGCGCACGGCAAGCTCAGCAGTTGCACACCCTGTCGGTTTGGACACTCCGCCGCGCCACGCCGCGCCACGCCGCGCCACGCCGCGCCACGCCGCGCCACGCCACGCACCGCCACATCCTGGCCGCGACGCGGTGGGACGCGTTGCGCCCGGACTGCCTGGACAGGCCCAACAAGTCGCAGGCGACTCACTCCGGATTCGGGCCGGCCGCCGGCGGCCGCGCGAGCGCGCACTGGATGGTCACTTCCAACATGTCGTGCGGAGCCATTGTTTGGGGGCATTGCAACGCGCATTTTGGAGTGTGACTCGGACGTTTCGCCGTGCACTGCCACTGCGTGACTCATCCGTGTGTCCCCACTGTGCTGCGGGTCCCCGGCACTGCTCCGCACTCCACGACAACAACCTTGTATATAAAACTTTTCAAAATGGCCGCACGACGAATCGTCTTTCATTCGCATTGCCTTTTGTTTCAAAAGTGCGCGGCGGACTTTGGCGTGCGTGCGTGCGTGCGTGCGCGTGCCTGCCGCGCCGTCACGGCCGTCGCCAGGCCGACACGCCACGCCAGTGCAGGGTAGGGCAGGTAATGGCCGAACCGTTATGGGTCCATCTGTACACACAGCAGCCCGGACGAGCCGAGCACAGCGGCCGAGCGCAGCCGGGCCAGCCGCCAGCACCGAGCCGGGCCACCGAAGGGCAGGACGGCGGCGCGCGGACATGTCATGTCGCCGAGATGCCGGGCACGACAACAAAGTCCTGTCCGTTTTGATGGAGATTGGCTCTCCGGCCGTTCGTTCGACATGCTGCTCTACACTGCATGTGTCTCTGCCCTGCCACAATATAAACCGAACACACAGACGCGAGCGTGGGGGAGTCAGAGACGCGGCGCACAAAGACCAAGACGCACAAATTAGCCCCGCTTCCTTATATTAGTTAGTATATATCTTGTGCTCCGCCTCCCTGCCTCCTCCGGCCGTCTGGCCGCCACGCCGTGGCCTCCGGTGGCAAACACGTGCACCGAACACGTTTCCGAACCCACGGCCGGCTCCTTCTGTCTTCAGCCGAGTCCACAACAAGCGGGGCTGCTGGTGCTCACGGCGCTCACGAAGCTCCCGCGCACCGCCGCGCGCCCATTTGGCCATCTGCTTAGGCCAAAAGCAGGCCGTTGACGACCACGAAGCGGAGCAGCAGCAGCAGCGCACAGGGGGTCAGAAGAACGTTTAGGCGGCCAAAATACCGCGCGGACACGTTTTGAGCTCAAGAGTCGCTACATGGGACTCGAATCGAACGTGTGACCCCACCCATGGATTTCTCGTTCGGAGAGCAATCCATTGGTGGGGTCACATGTTCGATTCGAGTCCCATTTAGCGACTCTGGAGCTCAAAACGCGTCTAGAATTTTGGCCGCCTCAACGGTCCTTTGTCCCACTGTGCTGCGGCGCGCACGGCCGGCCGCGGGTACAGGCCGCTCAGTCACAGAAAAACATTAGGCAGACGGTGAGAGAAATGGCCCACGCGCCCCGCCCACCCACCACACCAGTCTGTCTGTCCGTCTGTCTGTCCCGTCGCTCGCAAACAAAGCCAACCTGGAATCTAATCCGAGTCTTTGCGCCAATAAAATCGAGCGGGGCGCGTGATAGGCAGCACCACGCTACACGACGGGAGAAGGGCGGCGGTGGAAAGGGAGGGGGGGGGGACGCGCGGCGCCGACATGTAAGGCAGCTGGAGGGGAGGGGGGGATTGTTTTTGGCGCCCGCTGACTCACGCCCCGAGCAGAGAGAAAGAACGACAAGTCCGACTGGCTCCCACCGTAATGCGCCGCCGTCCCCGCGCCCCTCTCGCTGCTATGGCTGCTGCTCGTTCTCAGGGAGAAAAGTGGCCGCACCTCGCGCGGGACAACGGAGCGACCGGGCCGCCGCGGAGACGCAAGGCACCGCCAAGCAAAGGGGGATATCTCTTGTGGGTGCGCGTGGCCCGTCCGCGCAGCGCACCGACAGAAGAGGTGCCAACATCTCAACCAAAAAATGGGGGCCGACCCTGCGTGGTCCGCCAAGATGCTGCGCTGGACCGCTGACGTCTCGTGAGATTGATTGATAGCGCAATGGTTAGCGTAGCTGACTGTGGCCCCGGAGATGCGGGTTCAAGATCCGTGCGGAGTGACCACTTTTACAACTGTTTCGGTTCTCTAAGTTGGTATCACTGACTTCGGTGCGCCGACGTCACGATCAGGAGGCCCGGTTTCACAGCATAGAGTTATACCCCTTTGCCGCCAAGGTGGTGCACCTGCGGGGCGCTAGGCGGTGTGTTAGTACCACCGCAGCCAGCCACTGCTGGGAATCGATGCCGCTTGACCACTACACGCGGTGGCAGCCGGGCCGCGGCGCCACAGACGCCGATCCAACTCGGCGGATATTATACAAAACAATCCTCTCCTATTCTTCCCTGTCCTTATTCGCAGAGCCGCGCGCGAAATCGCCACTGATACGATTGAAAACGACGACGGCACGGGCATGACAGCAGCGCGCACGGCGAAAAGCAACAGCAAAAAAAAACAACAACAAAAACAAAAGGCGGAGACAATCACGACGACTGGGACACGAAACGCGGGGTGGGGGGGAGGGGCACGGGCAGCAGGGGGGCGCTCGCGGGGCGGGGCGCCGTCGCTGGCCTGGCTAGTCTGGCCGGACGAAGAAAGGACGGCAAAGAAAACGACTGGAAGTAATGAGAGCCGGGGAAGAAAGGAACGATGGGGGGGAGGGAGGGGGCAGTAGTGCCGGAAGCAGCTGCGGGAAGCTGCGGACTGAGGTCGCGACAAGACGGGTAGTGTGTCTTGTCTCGCTGCTATCTCCCAGCCTCCAGTCAGCCTCCAGCAGCGACACGATTCCCTCCCCACTCCCCGCTCTTTCATTCTCTCTCTTTCTCCCCCCCTCCCTCTTCCCCCCTGTTTATTTTACGGACGCATCCCCGAAAGCACTCTACGCGACTGTAAAGAGTCGCCTCAATGACTGAACCTAGAGAGGGGCGCATCAGCGCCATCATTCCTCGGCCGCCCCGTCCAAGGCTGCCAGCTCCACGCTCGCCTGCCTGCCTGCCTGCCTGCCTGCCTGTCTGTCTGTCTGCCTGCCTGGCCGCCCCACAGGTGCGCTCGGCACAGGTGCGAGGATGCAGCTGGGCACCTTCAGCTGTGTTGCGTCCGTCCCGTTCTCTCTCATACTAATTAGCAACGGCGAACGTTCACCCCAAAACGGCAGATAAAGCAAAACACAAGAGGAGACACGCAAACCCCGACCGAATCGAAACAAAGGCGGTCAAAAACCCCAGAAGACCGCACCAAATAAATCAACAAACCCGCGCAGAGGGACGCCACCACCAAGCGGCAACCCTAACAGGCGCAATGCGCGCGCCTCGCCGCGTCGTCGCCGTCCTGGTTGAGTTCATCGCGGAGGTCCTCGAGCAACAAATGGCGCGCGCCCGCCAGTGCCATCAGACTTGCAAAAGCGGCCATCAGGCCGCGCGGAGCCCCTGGACACAAAGCCCGACGCAGCCAGCCAGTCTGGCGACACGGCACGCCATTGGCGAGCATTGGCCGCACCACCTCAAGGCCGGCTCCACTGCAGGCTCGTCTAGGCGCACTCAGACGCCCCGACTCCAGGCGGGTCCAGCAGCGTCCAGGCGGCGTCCAGGCGGCGTCCAGGCGGCGCTCCGGAGAGAGGAAGCCAGTCCCCCCACCGCCCCGCCCAACGCAATGCGGCCCCCATTCCTTCATATTCATTTGGGGCCCAACGCGGGCCGGCGGCGCTGCTGTGCGCGTGGCGCCTTGAAAAAGCGCACAAGAGAAGCCCTGCCCCCTCCCCCTTTCCCTTCCAGCCATTACTGCTGGAACCCCGCGAGGCCTTCCCCTTGGTGGCCGGCGTGCCCGCGGCGTGCCCGCGGCGAGGCGCCTCCCCCACCCCGCGGTGGTGCCCATGGAGCGCGGCGGAGCGGCGGAGCGCCACGGCTCCGTCCGGGACTCGGGCCCCGCGCGGCCGCCCCTCGGCCCCTTCTAGCCGCGCGGCCGCGCAGCGCGTTGTGCAACGTTACTCAACTGCGGGTAACAGCTCGGGACGGGCATGGCTGCCTGCCTGCTCGGCCCGGCCGCCGCCTCTCACCTGGCCGCCGCCAGCCCGGCCTGGCCGCCTCTAGGTCTGGATCGTAACGACGTTTCAATGCCGCGGGTACCAGCGCCGCGGTTCGTCGCGGTGCCCGCCCCTCCCCTCCGCTTCCTGCGCCAGGCCCGCCATCCCAGCGCGCCACCCCCACAGTGCGCCCCACATGCCCAAAACGAGTCATGTTTTCTGATAACGTCGTTGGCAAGTCAATCGACGCGCCAGCGGTCTCCGCGACGCCAAACTTGACCCCGCGGCGCGCGGCGACCCTGGTCTATATTCCAGCCCCGGAGCAGGACGGCCCGCCGCCAAAGACGCCGCCGCGGACCAGGGTTCAAACGGTCCGCACTGGCACGCGCCTCAGCGGCCTACTTCGGCCGCGCCAGGGCCGGGGTGCGGGTGCCTGCTTGCCTGCACCATATTTCCCACCCCCAGTGACGTCACAGCCGTCGCGGCGCAGGTCCGGCCTGCTGGCTCGGACGGGGCCCCGCTGGCGCCGCGAGCGCCACGCCGCCGAGAGCCTTGAAAGGCGGCCTGCCTGCGCGACGCGGTGCATCATGGGGACGCGGGCGGGACGGCGCCCTGAGTCACGCCGCCGTCACCGGAACGGGCCGACACCTGCGAGCCGAGGTCCTGCGCCTTGCTGACGGGTTGCGCCTGCCTCGGCCCATGTGGTGGAGGCACCGCGCCATTCTGGGAAACGGACCCCATTTCCCCGCGCATTTCCACGCAAGCAGGCGTGGCGTGCGCGTCACGCGGTGATCGGGCGGGAGCACGCACACGCACGCACGCACGCACACACACACACACACACACACACACACACACACACACACACACACACACACACACACTCATTCGCACGCTTCGTCATCCCACCACGATGGGCTATCAGCCACGGGCGGCGGGCAGCAGCAGCACCACGGAGACCCGGCCACCCTGGCGCCCCGCCCCGCCCCGCCCCACCGCAGCTCGCCCCGCGCCCCGTCACGCCCCGCACCGCCACGCCACGCTAACGGCTTAGTGGGTCAGTGGGACAGCGGCGAGGACGGCGGAGGAGCGTGCAGTGGCGCGGGGCCTGGTGGGGAGGGGCCGCGGGGTGGGGGAAGGAGGGGCACCAAGGGAGGGACAGAGAGAGAGAGAGAGAGAGAGAGAGAGAGAGAGAGAGAGAGAGAGAGAGAGATATGGATAGTGAGGGTGAGAGGTAGTGAAGGAGACAGAGGCGAGCGCGGCGACAGCGTGAGGAAGGGCTTCCCTTAGGGGCACTTCGCTCGCCGACACACACACACACACACACACACTCCAACACGCAACCCTTCTTGGGGCATCTCTTTGAGCTCGCCGCGTGGGGTACGGCGGATAGGGGGAAGTGGAGTGGTGGAAGGGGCTCAAGTCGTCACGCGAAAAAAAAAAAATCGCTGGAGATACGACATTGTCAAACAGTCTCGAGGGGCCGCAACGACGTCACGGAAGCACCACCACCCATGCATGCACACACACACACACACACACACACACACACGCCCAAACTCCATTCCGTCCTTATTCCGGCCCACGCAAACCCAATTATTTGGCCGGGGAAGTGCTCGGGGGCGGCGCCAGAGAGGCTGCGGGAAGGCGGCCGATCGCTGTCCACGCTCACGTGCGTGGCTGCGTGGCTGCGAGGCGCGGGCATGGCGGGCCGGCCGGGCCACGGGGCGCCAGGCCCGACTACGCTACCGTCATTTTTCCAAAACCACAACGGCCCCCAGCGTTGGGCAACTCGGCGGCCAGCTCGGGCTGGACGCGGGGCGCGCGGCTCGCCAACGCCGCCGCCCGGACCCCACCGCCGGAGCCGCGGCTCGCCAACGCCGCCGCCCGGACCCCACCGCCGGAGCCGCGGCTCGCCAACGCCGCCGCCCGGACCCCACCGCCGGAGCCGCGGCTCGCCAGCGCCGCCGCCCGGACCCCACCGCCGGAGCCGCGGCTCGCCAACGCCGCCGCCCGGACCCCACCGCCGGAGCCGCGGCTCGCCAACGCCGCCGCCCGGACCCCACCGCCGGAGCCGCGGCTCGCCAGCGCCGCCGCCCGGACCCCACCGCCGGAGCCGCGCGCCGCGCAGGCAGACTTTCCATCTTGGTTCGCATTCGGGGCCGCGCACCGGCCGCGCCATCCCCCTCCTCGTCAACTTTTGATTGGCCTCCGTGACGCCATTTTCGACGTCATCCTCAGCCAGGCGCGGCGCGGCAGGCGCGGCGGCCAGACGAGGAGGCAGGGGGTGGCGGGCGGACAGCGGGGCACAGGCGTGCAAATCTGTGTTCATCCGACATAACAACGTATGTCATATGGGAAACCCATGGTAGATACGCTGTGATGTCAGATGACTACCGAAATGACAGCAGTTCCTCCACGCGCCCGAAACCGCCTCGGCTTCCACAGCGTGGGGATACTGTGGGAGCAGCAGGTCGCCCAACTACGCAAAGGCGCACGCGCGCGCGCACACACATACTGTACACACACGCGCGCGCAGCGACAAGAAGAAAAATATCGAACAACAATACAAAAACTAAAATTTCAAATTCCAATGCAAAAGGACCCCGACCTTTGGCGCCCGTTTCAAGGTTTGTCGGCGGGAGCGACCCCCTCTTTCTATTCAAAGGACTGCCCCCGCCCCGCCCGCCACTAGTTCCCTGAATACAACTTTGATTGCCGCGGAGGCTGCTGCGCCGCATCATCCCCCTCAGCTCGGTCAAGGGGCCCGGTCAACCGGCCCACTGTAAATCCGCTCCAAATAAATATATTTTTTAAAAAAATGAAAATTGTCCACGCCGCGCCTGTTGTCGAACATTCCTGCGCTCTAGAAAGGAGGCTTCGCGTGCGGGCGGGCGAACGGTGGCAGTGGCAAGCCGAGCCGCGAGCGAGGGAGACAGAGCGACCACAGCGCCGTGTGCGCGGAATCTGAGCGGAAGAGACTTGGATGCCAGAAGTGGACAAGGGATCGATCGGGGAGGCGCCTACGGTATCGCGCCATCGCGCCGCCCGGACCGAGCAGGCAGCCACAGAGAGACTCCTGCGAGCCAAGAAGTGACAGCGACGACAAGAACACGCATGGACATTGCGCTAAACGCCATAGCAGGATAGGCATGCACACCAAATATCAAGCGGAGCAAAAGGGTCAACGATTCTTAAAAATGAAACTTAAACAATGAATAAAGAACGAATCTTGAATACGTATGGCACAACAATCGCACACACACACACACGCTCACGACCTACACTTCTACGTTTATTTTACGTGAATGTTAAAGCAAAATGAAATATGACATATTCAAAAATATTTAGGGGGCATCATATTTTGTGCTAAAATAACGCATTCTGTGAAGGGCAAGCGATTCTCAAAAGTCAGCGTTTTGACAGAATACTATATATGCTCATAGTACTGTAATTATATTCGGCAAAAATAACTCGTCGCCGTTGACAAGACCGTTTACAGACGCATCACGGTTTCTTCCTTTTAGCACAAAGATGATCCCCTAATTATTTTCCTCTAGATGCTGGGCGACACACAACACTCACCGAGCGAGCGGCCCGTCACCAGCGTGGTGGCTCACGGTGCTCCACCTACGGCACACAGACACCTCGTTAGGCCTTGGCGACGACGGTCACGCCCACCCCCCCCCCCCACTACTACTTTACGTGCAAATTTCACTGCGGGCGATGCAATATCACCCTAATAAGTGGTTCCAAACACAAAGTGTGAAGGGAAACAAAGGAAAAACGCAAGGACGCGGGCAAAGGAGCGCGAGCGGCCAAAATACAAGCCAATTAATGCATGAATATTCAGAGTACATATACTCGAGAACTCGACCCAGTCCTTGGGGCCAACACTTTGGGAATTCCCCCCACCCCTCGTTTTCGACTTGATCGAATTACAAGGACCGAGAGCGCGCGGGCCTCGTTAAACGTCGGGGGGAGTCCAATTTCTCGGTAAATGAAACTTTGTTTTGTTGTTTTTTTTTGTGCTTTTATTGTTTGCTTTCAGCCTTGATCTTTTTCTTACTATTGTTATCATTTTAATCTGGAAGGACTTGGTGGGGCCCAGAGACCTGTCGGCAGACTTACCGTCATGCACCGGTGGGAGGATCCGCGGGGGCCTCCTGGGGGACAGGTCACCTGGGCGAAACAAAAGCAACAGTTAGCCGAACCAGGTGCAGTACAGTGGGGCAGACAACGAGGGACTCCGAGGTTGCTGGCCCTGCTGGCCCCAAGCACCCGCTGCGCCGTCGGACTCCGTGGCTATGCAGTCCCGCCACGCGCGGCGGTGTGCGGCCCGGCGGACGTGCCTACCCGTCGGGCGCTCGGCCTGCTGGGCCTGCTGGATGGCGCGGGCCGCCGCCATGGCCGCCGCCACGCAGGCCGCAGGCCACACCGTCGAGCAGCACAGTCTTCTGGCCACACTGCGGCGTGCTTGGAGTGCTTGCTGCAGACGGCGTTCTGGTAGATAAGGCCGCGGCTCTCAAGGGGCACGCGGCGGCGAGCGGGCACGGCCGTGGGGCACGCCGCCGTCCAACGGGCCGCGCAAGCAGCAAGGGGCGGCGGCGCTCCGGTCCTGCAAACGGCAACAATGAGTCCGCCCGCACGCGCTGCAGGCTCGCTGCAGGCTGCAGGGGGTTCCGATGACCGCCGCCAGAGGGCGCGTCGGCGAGGTGCGCGCCGTCGCCAGGCTGAGGCTGAGTGCGTGCGCCGCCGGAACGCTCGCCGCGGGAATATTAAAAACCTCTGTCACGCCGAATTTGCCTAAACACCAGGCGGCGAGCGCGGACCACCGCCTCGCCTAGCCCCATCACGCCAAGCCCCTCATCCCGAGGAGCGACCGGCTCGTCTTAATAAAACACCTGGCCGCCAACCACCTGCGGACCGCGCCCGCCCCGCCTTCGATTCGCGCGGCGGCGTCGCGGTGCACACCACAGCCCGACCAGTCAGTCCGACACGGCAATTTCCGGGAAATGAAATGAGCGCACCTCAGCCACCCTTTCCACGCCTTCTCCTTTCGCGCGCCCGGATATCTAATTTCGAGACCTCGTTCGAGGCGCCGACGCAGCGCAAAGCGGCATGCAGTGCGGCAAGCTGGACAGCCCCGCGGCGCCCGCGCCTGCTGCGGAGCGCCTTTTGGCACTTGAACCGCTTCAGTTCAGACCCCCTTCATCTACCAGACCAGATCTGTGCCCGCCTCCCTCTGTCCCGCTTCCCGCGACCATCCCATCTCGATAAGGGCAGAAAGTGCGCCGGCCCGCCCCTAACAGGACTCGCAGCGGAAGATGGGCCCGGCCAGGCCCGGCCAGCCGGCAGCAGCGCCAAAGAGCCGTTTCGGAGGCAAACAAAGAGCAACCCGCGCAAACGGCAAACGAGGATCACTGGCGCTTCCCTCGAGAGTTCCAATTACAGGCGAGCGCGCGCGCCAAACTGCCCCCCCCCTTTTTTTTCCTGGCCCGGGTGCTTTTCTCTAGGACACGTCCACCTCCATTTGCGCCTTGCAGGGACAAGGGCTCACGTCGCAGGGCCTGGCTGTAAGGGCGGCAGCCGCGGCATAGCAGCGGGGTGCAGGGGGTGGAGGGCACTGCAGGGCAGCGGAGGGCAGCGCCGAGGGCAGCGGCACACGGGTCGATAGATACACCGCAAGTGCAACCACGCGACGTCACCCCACCCCCACCCCCATCCCCAGCGCGGCGTGGGGCGTAGGCGGCGTAGGTACAAGCAGCCCCCTCTCCGGGCGCGCACGCACGCACACACACACACTGACACACGGACAGGGACGTCATCTAAACGTAACGCAAGCCAGCAGTCACTCCCATCAATCATTCACGGGATCGCAACGTGGAGAATAAGTTAGAAAACTGGTGGAAAAAATAAAACATACCCACGAGAGAGACATGAAAGGGGGAAGGGAGGGGATTTTTGATGCTAGGCAATATGCAATAACCCACATCCTCTTATTCTTATAATTTTTTCTCTGTGGAAAAAGAAAGTACAGCGGCATCACTTGTGTAAATACAAAAACTAGTGTACCCTCACTGTACAGCACAATCTTTCACATAGTGTGCTAGTATCAGGAAATAATCAGACCAAAGAGATAGTCCCAAATTAGCCTATGTTGCCTAGGTTCGGGTAGTACAGTACAGTAGTTCCTGCACACAACTAGTTACAGAAAGTATATGTCATTTTTACAAAGGAGGGGGGCATTGCAAATTGACCTAGCCTAATGTCCTACAGAAGAAAATACTCTTCAAAAAACTTTTGAATTATTTATCTCATTGAACTCAACATAAAAGATAGCGAACTCAGACCAATACAAGTGTAGCCTCTAGAAAAACCTGAATCAGTTGCAGGGCTAAAAGAAAAATGTGCCTTAGAAAGGACTCACAAAACATTGTTAATTAAATTTGGTATATAAAAAAGTAAAACATAATACCAAAATATTCATCATAAATCTGAATAAGGAGAACATTTCATGCCGAGAGATATTAACACTATTTCCTATGACACAGATGCTAACTACTACCGTTGCTGAAGACGCAACAGAAGAACATAAAGTATACCCAAAATTTAGAGCACTCCCTTGATGAACACATTGACAGAAACAGGGCCATGGGAAGTTTTAGTGCTAGAGTTAATGCAATCTCGCACCACGTCATTCTGTGCGTTTTCTCAAAACAAACAGGTGTGGGAGCCCTAACCTACAAATTTGACAACATCAGGAGCATGTCAATAAGGGCAAAATAAGTTCAAGAGGAGCTCTCGTTTTGTGGACCAGACAAAAACATAAGAAAATGAATGTCAGGTTTAAAAAAGAAAAAGAAAACGCAAACCTTTACAAATACGAATAACAAAGAGTAACAGATGTGAAACACCAGATCCAAAACAATAGAAATACATAAAAATAATAGCAAAATAGTCTAAAGAGACCCCCAAAAAATTGAAACAAACAACCACTTCCAATATTTTAGAATCAGAAAGCTGGAAATCACTGCGCAATTTCTAGAATTCTCATTGGGAGCACGGGTGATGACAAGATGTTGGTCAAGGTTAGGGCAGAAAACTCAAAGTGAGAGAAACATGCATTAGGTCATATTTAATGTGAGATAACATTCAGAAACTTCTCAAACTAACTGCACAGCCCAACACAAGCTTCACTTACAATTCTCACCATTCACAAAATAATAGTTTTCGTTTATAGGTTGGGTTCTCAAGACAGACAACCAAGACTACTTGCATTTGAACTCAAACAAGCCACATTTAAAAAAACTGCTTGATAGAAACAAGCTCAATAGCAACAGCATAAATGAGACACAAAGTAAAATAAAACTAAAAAGCGTTCCAGTTCAGAATAACGACCATTACACGCAATGTAAACAATCGGTCTCATTTGTCACACAGTGGTGAGACAGGTGGACCAGACATACACCAGGATGAAACCAACTCTACAGGGCTTGGCAAACTTACTGAAAACCCTTTCCAGCAGATCCGGTCATCCACAAGAACCGCCTGACCAGGTGTTTCTTTGTCGACAAGCAGCCAAGTCACCTGTGACCAGTGTCGCAGACATGGTCGACAGCTCAAGTGTCAGCAGGGGAAGGTGACCAAGTGACAGGCCTGCTGTGTGTGTGACACGGACCCATGCAGGCGGGCGATGCGCCCTAGGCCCAGGAGTACTTACAGTGCATGCCTGCAGTGGCAGCAGTAGACCCAGGGGCACTGCTCAGGCCTGCGGCTGCCCTGCGGCCGACGGCCTGGCGGTACGGCTGGAGTCGCACAGCGCAGCGGGCCGCCCTGGCTCGGTGGCGCGATGCCCGACCAGCCCAGCGTCCGCGCACAGGGCCGGGCTTCACCTCGCCGAGGGTCTGCCTGACGTTGAACGGGGCCGGGACTCGGGGGCCTTTGCCGGGGCCTCACAACACCTCACACATTCCAGGGAGCTCACAGACCATCGCAGTTTCAAGGTCCTGTTATCAACCTCAGTCCGCCAATGCCAGGCTCCAACGCACTGCACAGGCACTCGGTGGGCGAACACAAGTCACTGCCGAACGCCACGGTCGCTCGACGAACGCACTCAAAATAACACCACTGTAAATACGAGTTGTAATTAAATCATGGCACATCAAGACAGAGTAGTAAAACTCAATACAATATGGCTGCGCGATTGTCAACTATTTTACGAAAGCAGCCAGGATTTGTTGACCCTGACAGACACTTTTGTAACGGCGTCTCTGATTGGACGGCTTTTCAAAACACTGACGCTGGTTGGTCGAGAAGGGGACATCTCAAGGTCGGGGCCGGTAATACCAATAGAATCTATGATACTGCAGGGCACACTAAGTACAGGATAGAAACCTGACCCAGGCTCTTCCTGTTCGTGAAAGAAAATTTAATCCTAAGTAAATTTAATAAGAACAATAAAGGCTGGCCAAGCCTTCAAGAAACGTCGCTGAGCCAGTTGGATTTTCTTCCAGTGGGTTGGTAGGGCTCTCGGAGCACAGACCGGCAACACTGCGCGGGCCTTTTGAATCTTCTGACTGCCGAGAGTGACGTCAGTCACTCACACACGTACCAGAGTAGGAGGGAGGACATTTATGCACGAACTCTCCCGTGCAGTACATTGAGCCGATGTCACAAAGAAGCTGCCCGAAATTTATGTTTTGCCATTTTGTTAACACGCAACGCAGTAGAAGGTGGACTTCTCCAGGCTCATAATTCTGTGTCCCAAATTTCATTAATGAGTTTCTTGTGTGGTGGTGGTTTACACCACGTTTGATACGAATGAAGTCCACCACCTGACTGTCACTCTTTAATGACCTTTACGGTCCAAACTTTGTTGGGGGCGAACTTTTCGCGACGACACGTTGCGCAATCAATGCCCTCTTTCTCTCTCTATCTCTCTCTCTACTAAAAAGTACAACAAAGGAACTTTTCCAGCGACACAGTGATTTGCCAATTGCAATGAAAAGGACTTGGCCCTGCTCGGTGCGCCGTGCGCCTTGCCTTTCCCAACGCGCAACAGGCTTTTGGCCTCGACCAGCGAAACCGTCACGTCACGCGCACGTTGGGATGCCTGCCTCGGCCTCCGCCAGGCGCTACGCGGCCATGGTGCGGCCAATGGGTGGCCTACCCACCCGGCGCTGTGGCCGAGAGCGTCTGTGCGCCGACTGCGAAGTCCGAGAGCTGAAGTTCGAATCCTGCCATATCTTCAGCTGATTTCGACACGCACTCGGTACGGATCCACCGCTTCACCATCAAAGTCACATCGGCCACAGTAGCCGAGAGCGTAGAGGTATCAGACTCTGTGTCCGGGGACCTGGGTTCGACACCCAGTGCAGTCGTCATTTTCGACAGGGTGTCCCGTGGAATCGACCGCCAAATTTTGTGTCGGCGGGCGCTTCCCTCGCGGTGGTGACTTCGCTTACTCACATTCGGTATGTATACAACCTCTCGGCGACCTACTGCCGTCCAACCAGTGATGGGTGGCGAGATTCTGTTGTACCGTGCAGTGGCCTGCCGAGGGGGAAGGACGTGCATGCATCATTTTTGAATTGAAGTGGCCTTCTAATCTTGTCTCCGGATGGTGTTTTCATTTTTTATTAGTCTGGCGGCCAGAGTAAGGTAGCACTTTGCGACCCTAGGCGACCCCAAAGTTGGGAACCGCTGAGCTAGGTCGTGTATGTGGAAGGTTGGATATACAATGGGTATGAGCTCGTTCGTGGTTTTTGTTTTCAAAGAATATCCTTTTATTTTACATAGTTTAGCATTTTACACTCATGAAATGCATGCTCACGCGCACTTTGTTCACTGTTTAAATGACAAGATGTGCATTTGGTAATGTTGCTAGTTTATCACAATTACAGTCGAACAGGCCCACACATCTTCGCCCATCATTAATCTATTATTAATTATTCATAGCTCTATTATCGTAATTACATGTACACAGTACAAAATATAAATTTAACACAAAAAGTTAGCTCGGAACAAGATGCTTTGGTGGTCCGCTACACCTGGGTGTGGCGGTAGTCCGTGCTCGACCTCCAGCTCATAGCGTCACTGGCGGGCCTCTCTGAAACAGCACAGTGGACAAGAAGTGAGAAGACGAACGCACTGCACTGAGCGAGCCGAGGGCAGCCGAGGGCAGCCGAGGGCAGCCGAGGGCGGTCCACCAGTTCGGCACCGGGCCGCCGACAAACACACGGCCCACTTCCTACCGCCTCCCCTCTCCTTTCATCCCTTCCCCACCCGATCCACCCCCGGGATGGAATCGTCAATAGCCGACGCAACCTTGGTCGACCTGCTCTGGACAGGGTTCTCACTCACGGCGGTCCAACGGATCGGGGATATCGCGGCGGCCACGCGGGGGGTGTTTTGTTTTTTTTTTTGTTTTTTTTTGGGGGGGGGGGCCTCTGCCGCCCCACACAGGGGTCGGTACTGGATTCTGACCTGCTGCCATGAAGAACACGTCGGGGTTCAGCCTGTGATAGACAGGCTGGCGTGGCGGCGGCCCCGCGTGCCCCGCGCCTAGGAGCTCCGCCATCGGCGAGGCCATCGGCGTGGGGTGCGACTGGTGCGACCCGGGGGCGGCGGGGGCGGGCGGCGGCTGGTAGGGCGCTGCCGGGGGTGGCCCGGCGCGCGGGGGCGCCCGGTACGTGGCGGGGGCGGAAGGGGGTGGCTCGTCTGTCAGCACTGCAACCAGAACCAGAGCGGTGATCGTTATACGTTATAATAAAATTATCATTTAATCAATTTAATACACATTCGTTTCCAAGTGTATACTCCTGCAGATTAAACGACACAATAACACTTTCAACTGCCTAAAAGTTATATTTAAATTGATTTTTTTTTTTGTGAATAAAGTGATAAACAGCCATACATTAACATAATTTTTGTGAACTAAGTGATGTACCAACATACATTGAAATAAACATTAGGATCATCTGCTTTCACGTTACCGTTAGCGTTAACGATTTTTTTCGCGATTTTTTGCCCTCTTTGAGTTTCTGCCTTCTTGTGCCGCTTAGACTGCCGCTTACACTGAGGTCTACGCTGGAAGGACGTCCAGAAGTCCTCCCGGCCCTGGTCGCGCTCCTGCTCCCGGTTCCTGTCGCGCTCCTGCTCCCGGTTCCTGTCGCGCTCCTGCTCCTGCTCCTCCAGCCGGCGCCGCAGCAGCACCTCCACGCCCGGCGACATGGACAGGGATCCTGCTGGCAGAGAGGGACATTTTTTGAATTAAGAGTCGTCCGCGGCGAGTTCGGCGTCTATCGGCCACCGGCACGCACCCTCGCGATGCAGCGAGCCGGCCCACTCGCAGGGCATGGGGTGCCTGCTCTCGTACAGGGCACGCCGCCGTTCCTTGCTGGTCAGGGTGCATTCCTGAAACAGGGAGGAGGAGGCATGGTAAACTTTTTTCCTGCGCACTATGACAGGCCTTGGGCGTGATTTCAGATTTGAGCCGCGGCCGGGTGATAAACGCGTCGTGTCGGTTGGCAGCCTTGAAACTGGAAACTCATTGCGCGCCTTCCACCCGCCTGCGCGGCCCTTGACAGGAAGCGCCTCTCCAGTGTGCTTCCAGCGTGCTTCCAGCGAGCCTCCAGTGTGCTTCCAGCGTGCTTCCAGCGAGCCTCCAGGTGCGCGAGAGACAGGGCGGCGCGGCCTGCGAGAGCGCGGGGCCTTGGAGTCCTTGGCTGCGGGGCCACCACTCCCGGCGCGCGCTTTTAATTCTCCGCTCCCGACAAACATCCGCGCGAGCTTGGCCCGCCCGCTCCACTCTGTTTCTATCGCACTCGGGGAGCGTCTCGTAGGGGCGCGAGAGAGACAGAGCGGTCCTCCGGAACCGCTCGCCAGGTGGAAAAGTTTGGCCGGCATTAGGTCTCATTACTCGCCAGAGCGGCGGCTCTTTTCGACGCCAGCGCGCCGCGGGCGAGCAGGGAGATAAGCGTGCAGCGGCAAGCCAAATTTGGAGTCAAATTTTTCGGCCTCGGCGTTGATGATTCTTATTTAATGAGGAAAGGGAAGGGGGCGTGAGATTCCGAGAGACGTTTCGTCGGCCAGCCTCTCTCGCACCCATGGGGCGCCCCGTGAGTGCGGGAGAGGCAATGCAGCAGCTCCAGCGGCCCACGCACCCTGCAGCCCCACGGGCCGCCGCCCGCCCGCCCGCAGGCTCGTTTATCACGAGGAAAGTGAGTGCCTCGTCACGGCGTCACGCCGCGACGGCCTGTCACGTGACGCGGCGGCGGTGTCACCTGGTTCGACTGACAGGCGACTGACGCACCACTGACGTGACGCGATGAGCGGGGCGCGGCGGCGCGGCGGCGCGGCCGGGAAGCCAGCCGGTATGAAAAGTGGGTCGGGTGGAACCCTGCCGGCCGGGATCATCAGTTTGTTACGAACTCCGCTCTGGCCGCCAGCGTCTTGCGTCACTCGGCCGACGCGGCCAATCATTGTCTCCAGCCGGACGTCCAGGAGGGCGCGGGCTCTGTCGGGAGTAGAACCCGCGCCCCGCATACAACAGGCTCCTCGTGACTCTGACCCCGCATCAATTCGATTTAGAACAAGCGACGCAAAAAAAAAAAAAAGGAAAGAAAAAGAAACAGACATGCACGTTTAGCCGCAGCGGTTTTATTTCGCTCATCGAGGCAATTTACCTGAGGTGACTGACTTCCCCCTCCCCTGTCGCTGTAGCAGTACCACACATTACGAAGCAATGAGGCGGCTCACCGCGCAGCACTAGCGGCGCATCGCGATGGCTGCGGAGTCTCTGCGGTCGGAGACGGCGCAACGGGGGTGTTCAATGCACAGAGGGTCAGAAGACCGTTGCGGCGGCCAAAATCCCGGACGCGTTTTGAGCTCCAGAGTCGCTAAATGGGTCTCGAATCGAACGTGTGACCCCACCAATCGATTGCTCGCCAAACGAGGAATCGATTGGTGTGGCCACACGTTCGATTCGAGTCACACTTAGCGACTCTGGAGCTCGAAACGTGTCCGGTATTTTGGCCGCCTCAACGGTCTTCTGACCCACTGTGCCGTGCCTCCCCCGCCCCCTTCTCCCCGCCACGCCGACCGGGGCATGTCAATCAGCAGCGCGAGCTCGCGGCAGTGCAGCGGCGTCGAACCAAGGCACGAACAAAAGCCGAAGAAAGAGGTGGCGTCCCGGAAAGAGAGAGAGGGGGAGGGGGCGGGGCACTTGGAAGAAAAACAGAAACCAGAACAACTGCAACGAGTCCGCTAGCCCTCTAGGCGAGGCGACTCGAATCGCGACGGCCCGCGGACTGATTCCGAGAGTCGTTGCCGTCGCTTTGTCTCTCTCGCACTCGAGAGGCGTCCCGGAGAGAGACGAAGCGGACTCTCGGAATGAGTCTGCAGGCCGTCGGACTGGGTCGGACCGGACGAGAGCGCCGCCGAGTCGCGCTCTGTGCTCCGCGCGTCGCCGAGTCGCTCCGCGGCTTCCTTCCTTCCTGTCCTGCTCCAGGACTCCAGGACACCGTTCTGCCGTTTCGAACAACAGCGCCCCGTCTCACAGCGGGTCAGACGACCGTCGAGGCGGCCAAAATTCTAGACGTGTTTTGAGCTCCAGAGTCGCCAAATGGGACTCGAATCGAACGTGTGACCCCACCAATGGATTGCTCTCCGAACGAGGAATCCATTGGTGGGGTCACACGTTCGATTCGAGTCCCATTTGGCGACTCTGGAGCACAAGACGTGTCCGGGATTTTGGCCGCCACGACGGTCTTCTGACCCACTGTGCGTCTCTCTCGCGCCGAGCGGTCCATGAGTTGGCACTGCTGTTCAGCGTGCGGGGCGACGTCGGCCGCGATACAGCCGCCCCCACAACGAGGCCGGCATGATGACGAGCGAGATGCAAGCCGACTTGATGTCGGATCGGCGATACGTGGCTTAATTGGCCGCGCTGCCCACTTACCCGGCGGCCTAACCCTAACGGCAGGTAATGGCCGCCGTAATGGACGGGGGGTCATGAACCCGGCCGGCTGCATCCATGTGGACGGCCTGCGCCATGGCGGCGTGGTGGCGCGCTCCACGTCATGTCAGCCTCATGTCGACGAGCCCCACGGCGGCCCGGTCCGGACGGCGAAAGTGCCCCGATACGCCCTTATCGAGGGGTGAGTCGCCCCGCCGCACAGTGAGCCAGAAGACCGCGCAGGCGGCCAAAACTCTCGACGCGTTTTGAGCTCCCAGCGTCACTTAAGAGGACTCGAACAGAACGTGTGACCCCACCAATGGATTGCCCGAGCAAATTATTGGTCGGGTCACACGTCCGATTCGAGTCCCTTCTAGCGACTGTGGAGCTCAAAACCCGTCCGCAAATTTTGACCGCCTCCAGTGTTGTGGCCCACTGTGCACCGCCAGGCGCACCGCACAGCGGGCCAGTCAACCCGCCGAGGCAGCCGCATCGCAGTCACGCGCCCGCAGTCGCATCGCGCGGCCAGCGCCCCGCAAGCAACAACAACAAGAGGCGCGGTGACAGTGTCGGCAAACAATAACAATGCAGCGAGGCGGTAGCGCGCCGCGCGTCATAATGGCAACTTTCTTCCCGCATCGCCATACAGTGTAGGGCGCGCGTTCATTTCGCGGGTTTACATAATGGTGGCGTACCTCCAGCAGCTCGAACCAGTCCTCCAGGCCGTGCGCGGCGCGCAGCAGCACGCGCGGCCGGTCCCGGGTGCTGAGCGCCACCACGCTGTAGCTGCGCCGGTTCACCCACTCGGGGGCGTCGAGGTCCACCAGGCGGATCTGCGAAATGAAAATGGCAAAGAGAGAGAGAGGCGCATTAGGGGAGTGCGTCATCTAAAGCGCGAGTGCTTTCGTCACTCAGTCGCTCTCTCGCACTCCTACGGGACGCCGCGTGAGTGCGAGCGAGACAGAGCGACGAAAGCACGGTTCAAAAAGCTTTGCAGCACGACGGGAGCCTCGCGCGGCGAGGTGGAGGGGCGAGGCGAAGCGCCTCGCGCGCCTCGCTAAATGCAGCGCAACGCAGCCACGTCGTGGGAAAGTCCGAGAGCTTGCAGGAGCGAGCGGCGGCGGGCGGCAGCGTCCGACGGCGGCGGCAGGACAGATTACAGTAACGCAACGATTGGGTTCAGCAGGGGCGGGCTGCCGCCCGCCGCGCAGCCGTGCGTGCAGGGTGCCTACCTCCACGGCGCCCCGTTGCGCCACTGCCGCCGCCAGCAGCGCCCAGCGCCCCCCAGCGCTTTGCGCTTGGATTGCCGCTTGCGAAACGTCCGGTGCATGTGAACCGTGGCGGCTGCAGCGGCTGCTGCGGCTGCTGCCTCGCCGGCCCTCGGTCGCCCCTGAGGGCTGCGCGCTCCGCGGCAGTTCCGAACGGTCTCAAGCGGTTTCAGACAGTTTCGAACTGGAATAGTCACCTTGAAGATGAAGTGCCCCATCTGCGACAGGCCGTCGCCCGCGGCGCGGCGCTTGAAGCAGTGCAGGTAGTCGCTCGTGAGCACGAAGTAGCGCTCCTTCCAGCGGCTCCACAGGCGCTCGCGCTGCTGCCACAGGACGCCGCGCTTGATGGCGGGCAGGGCCTGCAAATTCCAAATCCCCTTCAGTGAGACCGTAAAACGAGCTGCCTCTCTCGCGCACTCGTGGGGCGTGCCGCATGATGGGTGCGCGAGAGACGCAGCGACGAGACTGGCTTTCGGAATCAGCTGGAATCAGCGGGTACTTAATCGCGGCACGCATCTTCCAGCAGAAACCTCAAAACGCCTCACTCGGCGATGGTGGCGCGGCGATAACAACGGAGGCGTGCCCGGCGACGACAAGAAGTGCGCCGCGGCGATGCACGGCGAGGGGCGTTGACACTTCCTGGCCGCGCCGTGCCGTGCTGGGCCGGGCCGGCCGGGCCCTGATTGGGCGCGTGAGTCATCCAAAACGTATTCAAAAGTAAATCGGCGGCAGCGCCACGCCGCCGCCGCGGCCAGGTGGCGGCGCCGTGACTCAGTGGGAGGCAGAGGACTCATCATGCCTGCGCCGCACTGCGCCGCGCCGCGCGCTTAGCTGTACCGCCGACAGACGCAGACACATTTCGTCCGCTATTGGGCGACACGCGGCCCGGTTTAAAGGCTCGTCGCGTGGGAGCGGCCATCCTCCAGCGAGAGGCCGCCGGCCGCCGCCAAATGGATCATCTTCCCGTCCTCGACGGACCAGGAAAAGTTGAAGTTTGTGCCGGACTGGAGTATTCCCAAGGGCGGTGCACTGTTAGAAATTTCCGTTCTCAAACGGAGCGGTTCAGCCGAAAGCAGTCAAAACGCTGTTGCCTTTTGCCGCGAAACGAGGAATATGTGATTTGTTTTGGGAGTGTGTTGAGATCAACAAGAGGCCGGACGACCACTTTAAATTGTCAAAGCATCAGTTACTGTAACCTGTTCAGTGAAATTCGCGAATAAAGGTAAAACGTATTCAGACCATTTTCAAATGGAAAAATTTACGCAAATTTTAAAAACATTGCCCTCTGTTAAAGGAAATAAAATAAAAAGCGTTATGCCAATAATATTTTTCCGTTTGTGAAAACAGAACACTTGTTTCCAAACGGATTTTTTTACCGTTTCGTTTGGGAACACGCATTTTCCGTTTACAAACGGTATATTTTGGTTCCCGGATTCACTTTTTTCGTTCAAAAACAGTGATTGGCTGTTTGTGAACGGTGGTGAAAATTTATTTACTTTGCGTTAATTTTCCATTCTGAAACGGCTGAATTTTTAACAGTGTGGTTTTCGCCCCGACTGTACCTTCACCGCAGAAACGACAGAAGGATGAACACATCAGGGCCCGTTGCTGCGCGGCGTGGGCGAGGCTGCGGCGAGGCCCAGGTGGTGCGGGCCCGGCGGCGCGCACTCCATATCAAGCCCTGACGTAAGCCGCGAGGCACGCGTTCGAGTCCCGGTGGCGGAGCGCGGTTTTCGCTTTTCACCGCGGCGCTCGTAATTAGGGTATGAATCCGAGCGCTCCGTTCTGCCCGGGCTAAACAGTTTGAAACGGCTCGGCAGCCTTACGCGCCTCGCTGGAACGGGCTTGGAACACGGGCGGGGCTCGGCTGGCTAGCCTCACCCAAGGCCCACCCGGAAGGCGGGGAAGACGAGGCAGGAATCCGAGTCCGCATTGCAGTGCCGCGCGCGGCTCCTCCCAAGGTGGTCTACTCCGTGTCGCTGCTGGAGTGGTTAGCGTGAATCCGCGGTCCGGACACGCGGAGGACACGCAGCGTCTCCGCCAGGGCCGCCTGCTCGGCGCTTGGCACGCGCGGACGGCGGCGGACGGCCCGCGCCCTTGGCTCGCCTGTCCCGCCGTCCCGTCCCGCCCGACCCATTGCGATGCAGGATACCGCGGCGGTAACGGCCATCCCGAGCGCTCAATTTGCCGCGCACTTTTGCGGACAGCTAATAAAAGCAAAATTGTTGTTGTTGTTTTTTCTCGCTGAATGACATGTTTTCCCTGCTTTCACGTCCGCGGCAGCACGACAGCCGGCGAGCAGCACTTTGATTTGAGCGGCGCGCTCTCGGTCCGGCCCGTCATTCTTTCTGACGACCCCCCCTCTCTGCTGCCCTTGTCCCGGGCCGAGAGAAAACGACGGTGGGCTCTGGACATTGTTTCCGACACCGCGGCGGCGGGGTTGCTCCCGTAACGCGAAACGGAATCCCCGCAAAAAGGCGCCTCGAGCCGTGGGATGAGCACCGAGCGGCCAGCAGGCCACCGGCCCGGAAGCCAGGCGCCAAATTGGTCGCTATCGAGCTATCGAAACGAAAGCATCGAGAAAACGGCGCGGCGCCGCCGCGGCCATTCGGCCGCCGCGCTTTGCTCGCCGGCTCCGCGCCCTCCCTGCGGAATTTAATCTGCGCCCTGGCCGGCCTGCCGGAGCTGATCCCGCGAGCCGCACGCATTGCGCACCGGGCTGCGGAAGCGCGGCCAGTGCCGCGGCAGTATCAGAGCCATCTATCGCGGCGAGCGGAGTGAGCGAGGGGAGAGAGAGGGAGAGAGAGAGAAAGAGAGAGAAAGACAGACAGCGCCTATTCGCCGGGTGGTCTGCAAATAAGCTGAGCCAATCGCACCATCGCGCGCGTTTCGCGTCGTCCGCGGCCCCGCGGTCTGCTGCTGCTGCTGCTGGGGCCGACCCGCCTCGACCCGCCCCGCGTCCGTCGAACGGCGTTGACGTAATGTTGCATCGCCGCGGCCCTCCCGGTGAATAATCAGAGAAAGCAGCAAGCAGTCATTCAGAGTCCCGAGCGTGGGGCTCACTGCGTGCCGGGCCGGCCGGCCACAATGCCATGACATTTCCAGATACGAGCGAACGGCGAGCCGCGTCTCCGTCGTGAGTCGCCGCGAGAGATCGGGCCATCAGCCGGCCTGCCTGCCTGCGAGGCGCTGATGAGCGGAGGATTGCGGCAGGACAGCAGGTCGACCTCATCCTCCCCTCATGGGGTAGCGCCGCACGTCCTTCCATCGCCGAAGACACGCTATGCCGGAGCACTCGAGTTTGCCCTGCGAAAAATAAAATACCGGAACCTAATCGGGAGCAAACGGTGTTTGGCGGTGTGCTGTACTGCTACACTGTGCTCCGGCATGCCCTGCCGTGCCCTACCCGTTCTGCCGCCGCTCTGCCGTTCCCGTGACATTTCCTGAAAGTCCAGGTAACGAGGCGGTGGCAGCAACAACAACAGCAGCAACATCAGGAACAACAGCAACAACAGCAAGCCCAGCGCCGCACACTAATAGGCCGGGGCGCCGCCACGAGGCACGTTTAAAAAGCGCGCACCGCTCGCGTTTGACTTTTTATTGCGTGTGTGTGCGTCTCCCGCTCCCGCCCCGCGCCCCGCGCGAGGCAAAGCGGGCATTCCCCGAATGAGGAGCTCAGCCACTTTCAAATCGACGCAGAGGGCGAAAACAAATGGTAATTTGAAGAAGTTTTTCTTTTTTTGTTTTGTTATGTATTATTTTTTTAACGACGACTGTCGACAGGCGAAGGCATAGCTGATTTTCGCAGGCACGGATGGAAGAAGACTCTTCTCCTGCAATTTTGCCGGCTCCGCGCCGCTGCAATGTTTGCTTCGTGCAGTCGCCCCTCCCGCGCCCGCGGCCCCCGCGGCCCCCTCGCTGCCGCGGTCCGCTGACGGTGAAAGCGCGCTGCAGCAGGGCCAGCCGGCACGACGCGGCCCGGCTGCGTGCTGAGGCTCCCCTTAAAGGGCTCCGTAAAGGGCACCTTAAAGGGATCCTTACAGGGATTCTTACAGGGCCACAGCCACCAAGGCGTTGGCGTTAGGCGCTTCGTTAAGCCCGGTCGTCGCGGACCCTGGCCGACGTGACAGGCGGAAAATAGGATAAATTAAAAATTAGGGCCGGCCGTTGGCAGGGCCGCCCCCAGGCCCGCCCCCAGGCCCGCTTGCCGCGCGGCTCTCATTCCCATTCCTGCTTTAATCGAGTGCCAAAAGAGGAAAGGCTGCCCGCGGCAAGGGCGCGGCGTGGGGCCGCGGAGCCAGCCGCGCCAGCCGGTCACGCCGAATCCTGGATAACCGCGGCGTGGGCGGCCAGGGGGTCAAGATGGCCGGGGTTTCGCAATGCGCCTCGGCGTGCCGCGCCATCGCGGCGTGAGATCCGCGTGATCGAGCCAGCCAGCCAGCCAGCCAGCCAGCCAGCCAGCCACCCAGCCAGCAAGCCAGGGCCGGGCGAATTTGCCGCTCGCGAAGCGTTGGCCAACATCGCCAATAATTAATGCGAATCATTGTCCAGCCAGAGCCGTTGCGTCAAACGGCGCGCGCGGTGGTGGTACACTGTGAGGAGCGGCGAGCGACTGCCACGGGGTGGTTTATCGCGGACCAGCAACGCGTTTACCGGAAGAAGCTCGCTCCGCCCCACCCCGCCCCGCACGAGCGCCATGATTCGGGGCGGGGCGGGGCGGGGTGGGGTGGGACATTTGCAGGTGTGCCAACCCAGAGTAACGCATCAGGCAAGGGAGGTGCCGCAGATAGATAGGGCCCAGCATCCCCATGCGTACGGGACTGCGCACGTGAACGCGATGAGCAACGCGTCCACGGAAACGCCCCGCCATGCCCCGCCACGCCCCGCCACGCCCCGCCACGCCCCACATGACCGGGGCCTTGATGCTATCTCGGTGGGCCCCCAGTATCCAGGCACCTGCCCCGTGCGCCGGGCAGCGCGCGTTCCTAGGGCACGCGTGCGGTACCGTACGAGTGGACTGGCCGACCGTCGCGTCGCCGCGATGTCGCCGGCCGTCTTGTCTGGCCCGCGTACGGGACACCGGACAGGCGCCGCACGCTATCGCGGTGGCCGCCCCGCCGAGCACGCCAGCACCGCGAGGACATGATGATACCCTGCGAGCACTCTGTGGGCCGAGAAGCCGCGCCAAGCGGTTGGTCCAAATGTCAACGGCTCTCTCAGCATGGTGGAAAAGGACTGACTTTGCGGTGTCTTTTGGCTTCGCTTCCTCCCTAACTACGCCGGTTAATGATACACCCGGGGCAGGCCGGGCTGCGCGCTGTCTGCAGCGCGGGCCATCGGGTTCCACTCGGGGCGACCGGTGCGCAATGCACCAGGTTGGCGTCCACTTTTCCCGGGAAGGTTTACATGTGGGCCGCGGAGAGGGGGAACGGGGCCGGCCACGGCGCGGACGCCACTCGAGACGCGCGGGCAACAGCTGGAGAATAGGTACTTGACCTCCTGTCCCCGCCACTCCGCCCTCGCTCGCTGCAGCGGCTGGAAAACTCCTCCGAATCGAAAACGCCCCGCCCCGCCCTCCTGCCGGCCTTTGTCTTTGGAGTGATTCAAGTTCAGGCGAGTCCGAGTGTCGGCCCCGTCCGTGCAGAAGCGAGCCGAACAGCGCTCACTCCGTCTCCCTCGCACTCGAGGCGCGAGAGGGACAGAGAGGCGAAGCGCTCTGCCGAGGCTGGCTGCTCGAGGCAGTAAAGCATGCAAAACGGTTTTCCGCGGGGGCGATGCGTTCTCCGGCCCGTTCTACCCGCATGACAGCCTAACCAGCGCCGCCGGTGGCCGCCAAACGCCAATTGCCAAACGCGCGGCCGTGTCGCGTTGTCGCGCGCGCCGCCGTACAAAGCCGGACGGCGCATGCAGTATGCAGATGGGCGCCGAGGCCGCGCAGGCGCAAAGGCAGCCGCCTGCACATGGACGGCACTCCTCAACGTCGCCCAGCGCCACCGACGACCGCGACACCTCGCCGGAAGGCAGGGGGGAGGGGGGGACTCCAGCACGGCCCCACCTCCATGTCTACACATTGCACAACGGCAACCGGCGACATGACTACGACGACCTCCAGGACAGCGATAACTGCGTGCAAGGATGAACCAACTTGGAGGCGAGTGTCAACGAACGTGTGTGTCAAGGCGTGTGTTTGTGAGGCTCGCGGGGCGTTGTCGCGGGACCGCTCTAGATCGGAAGTGTTACTCAACCCTTTGAGGGCCGCGAGCCCGCAGTAGCTGGAAGAGATAAGGGCACCGCTATCAGTCCAGTATCGGCGCGCCCAACGACGGCGTGGTGGCGCGCGGTCCGTCACGCCCCCCTCCACACACACACACACACACACACACACACACACACACACACACACACACACACACACACACACACACACACACACACACACACACACACACACACACTCGCTCACACTCACAAACAGCTGGGCGGACGCAGCAGTTTCCTCTGCAATCGGCAGAAAATGGAACCGACCGACCATAGTTGCAGGCGAGCGGGCGGGCGGGCGCGCGGCTTGATAATAACGCCATAGCCCTCCTTGCTCTGTGGTGCGTACAGGCGCGCGCGCTCACTCACACACGGACACGCGCACACACGCACGTGAATGCCGAAAGGACGCGGAGTAGGAGCAGGGAACGCCCGCATTGGCAGGCCAGCAGCAGGCAGGTCTGTCCTGTGTCGAGCTGAGCGCCGTGCTGGGTAGGCAGCCCCGCCACGCCACGCACCGCTGTGCCGCGGCCTGCCTACCCCGCGCTCGTCGGGCGGCGAGGAGGGCCTGGATTGGCTGGCTGGCACCTTAGCCCGCTCCGCCACTGCCATCTTCATCATCATCATCGTCGTCGTCATCGTCGTCGTCATCATCATCATCATCATTATTGGGTCATTAGTCGCGTGGTGGCGGCCAAACTCAATCATAATGACAAAGAGATCGGCCCGGCCTGCGTGCGCGGCGGACTGCACTGGCCGCGTGCCCCGACGGCGTGCCTCCACGGCCTGCTCGCGCCGCGGGGCCGGCGGCGTGGCATGCCACCAATCGGCACCGGCGCGACATTGTGCCTGAAAGAAAGCACCGTGATTGGGTGAAAGGTTCACCTGGTAGGCGTCGAGCTGGGGCTGGGGCCCGAGGGGCCGGAGCCTGTTGAGCCGCGCCAGGCTCGACGTGTCCAGCAGGGAGGACACGGGCGTGAGGCGGGGCGAGTCCAGCAGGGAGGCGGCAGGCGAGTGCTCCTGGTCGTGCTCCTCCGTCAGGCTGAGCGAGTCCAGCAGCGAGGGCGGCGGCGACGGCCGGACGTCCATGGAGTACGGCAGGGACAGGGGCCGGCCGCCCCCCGTGGCGCACGAAGTCGAACACGGGCCGCGCCAGGCTGGACCGCGACGCCGCCGCGCCCGAGAAGGCCGAGAAGGCCGAGGACATGGTGGACGGCCGGCCGTTGCTGGCCGCCATGGCCTTGCGGCCGTCCGCGGGGGCTGGACGCGGAGCACGCGACGCCCGCGGCGACCTGGGTGAGCGCGGCATGTCCAGCATGCGGTGGTGGTCCAGCACGAAGGCGGGCGGGGGTGCGCCGCGGTGCTGTGTCTCGGCCAGCATGGCGGCGGTGGACACGACTCAGAGCATATCCTGGGGCGAGCCTGTGAGCTGGCAGACGGCGCTTCGTATAGAGTACACACACAGACACACACACACACACACACACACACACACACACACACACACACTGATCGCGACGAAGGCCGCGGGGTGCCTTGTCCACGGGGAACCACGGGGTCGTTGACGCACCCTGACCTGTCTCGAGGAACGTCCGCGTCGGACTGGGCTGGCCGCGCTGGCGGCGCGCGCGCGGTGCGGTCCCGGCGTGCACGGCGGGGCGTGGCGGCGTGGCGGCGTGGCGATGCAGGCGGAGTGGGGCCCGGCCGCCGCCACGGCGAGCGGCACCGCGGCGGTAGGAGTACGCGGACGCCTCTCTCTTTGTGCACCGACCGGACTGTCCCTCCCCCGACAGCCCGACAGCCCGACAGGCAGGGGTGCTCGGCGACGGCGGCCGAGGGCGCGACTCTGGAACCCGCCCAAAATAAGACTCGAAACGTTGAGCTCGGCCTTTGCCATTAACTCGGCCTTCTCGCGGCGCGTTGAGTCACCGCACGCCTCGGACCTGCGGAGCGGCGGGGAGGGAGTCAGACGCCGAGGCGGCGGCAGGTCGTGGAAGCGAGATGACATCACCGAACCTACACGGCGACATCTGCGGAACACGCAGCCTGCCCTACCCAGCCGCACCGGCGTTTAGAGCGTCGCGACGCTCATCCGAACCGCAAGGAGCGTCGCCGCGCCAACCTTGCATTCCTTCATGCAAAGCGTCGCGCTTCTCTCGCGACGCCGCGATTCGCCTTGCCGGTGACGACACGGCGCCCCATCCATCCCCTGCCCGCGGTGCGGTGGCAGTGGATGCTCCACCGCGGTGATGGCAGCGTGCGATAAGAGCAAAGACCACTCGCTTATGCTTGGGCCAAAAGAAGTTATTCCTTTTTTTTACATTTAGAACTTATTTAAGATCTTAGTGCCTCGTGAACTAACAGAACCTGTACATTTTTCGTGGGACAGTCTAGAGCGGTGGCGTGGCGCAGGGGTGGCGCGGCGTGGCGCAGCGTGGCCGCAGCGCCGACAGCTGTGGGGGAGCTAGGGCGCGTGGCCTTGGCGGCGGCTCCCGAGGTCTCACGGACGCCGAGCTCGTTCATTCACAGCCTGTCGGATTCCAGCCCCCGAGCAGGTGTCCCCTTGCGCGCGGCGGCCCGGCGGGCGCGGCGCGGGGCTTGCGGCGTCCGAATCAACTGGTAGGGCGCGGCAGAGGACGCGCTCTTGAGGGTGGGCGGCGGGTTGAGCAGGGCGTGCTTGTGCCGGCCGGGGAGCGCGGCGATGGCGCTGCTGGGCTGCGGGGCGTTGCAGCCTCCCACCCTCGGCCACGCCGTGCCATGGCCGCGGCTCACCCC
>CM060096.1:12116949-12175532 GCA_030522485.1 Stenchaetothrips biformis | reverse complement strand
GCGCATGCACACGCACAACTCCACACACACACACACACACATAGCGACTCGGCAGCGAAGCTGGACTCCGGGAAAGGGTGGCGTTGAATTTCGCCGCTATCGACACTAGAAATGACTCATGGCTGCGCATGGCGGACGCCGCTCAGCTTGCCGAGCGTCGCCCCGCCCGGTCGCGCCCCGACACATTATGGAATGCCCAGTGCCAACACGAGCATCCCCTTCCAGCTCGCTCGAGTAACAGCCTCTGCTTCAACATTCTAGTCAGCAGACAGCTTCATTTTTGTTCGTCACGTATAGACCATTCTTTTCGTGGCTTTTGGGCTTTTAATTGAGCTTATATTTGCTACTAAAATATGTTGCATTTATACTAGAAATTATTTTTATTAAACCTCTACCCAGAAATGGAACATTAAAATTATTTGAAGTTATAGTCGCAAAAATACACACTTTTGTGGTCGAGACCGACGTGGCACTGTGCGGAATCAGCCTGCTTGGCTGGCCGCTGCTTGGACCGCAGGACGCGCGCACGGGAGGTCAGACAGTTGCACACCCTGTCGGTTTGGACACTCCGCCGCGCCACGCCGCGCCACGCCGCGCCACGCCGCGCCACGTCCGCGCCACGACTACGCACCGCCACATCCTGGCCGCGACGCGGTGGGACGCGTTGCGCCCGGACTGCCTGGACAGGCCCAACAAGTCCGCAGGCGACATCACTCCGGATTCGGGCCGGCCCGCCGGCGGCGCCGCGCGAAGCGCGCACTGGATGGTCACTTCCAACATGTCGTGCGGAGCCTCATTGTTTGGGGGCATAGCGAACGCCGCTATTTTGGAGTGTTGACTCGGACGTTTTTCGCCGTGCACTGCCACTGCGTGACTCATCCGTGTGTCCCCACTGTGCTGCGGGTCTCCCGGCACTGCTCCGCACCTCCACGACAACATCCTTGTATATAAAATCTTTTCAAAAATGGCCCCGGCACGGAACGAATCGTCTTTCATCATTCGCATTGCCTTTTGTCTCAAAAGTTGCGCGGCGGACTTTGGCGTGCGTGCGTGCGTGCGGCGTGCGTGCGTGCGTGCGTGCGTGGCGCGTGCCTTGCCGCGCACGTCACGGCCCGTCGCCCAGGCCGACAAACGCCACGCCAGTCGCAGGGTAGGGCAGGTAATGGCCGAACCGTTATGGGTCCATCTGTACACAAAGCAGCCCGGACGAGCCGAGCAACGAGCGGCCGAGCGCAGCCGGGCCAGTCCGCCAGCACCGAGCCGGGCCACCGAAGGGTCAGGACGGCGGCGCGCGGACATGTCATGTCGCCGAGATTGCCGGGCACGACAACAAAGTCCTGTCCGTTTTGATGGTGATTGGCTCTCCGGCCGTTCGTTCGACATGCTGCTCTACACTGCATGTGTCTTGCCCTGCCACAATATAAACCGAACACACAGACGCGAGCGTGGGGGAGTCAGAGACGCGGCGCACAAAGACCAAGACGCACAAATTAGCCCCGCTTCCTTATATTAGTTAGTATATATCTTGTGCTCCGCCTCCCTGCCTCCTCCGGCCGTCTGGCCGCCACGGCCGTGGCCTCCGGTGGCAAACACGTGCACCGAACACGTTTCCGAACCCACGGCCGGCTCCTTCTGTCTTCAGCCGAGTCCACAATCAAGCGGGGCTGCTGGTGCTCACGGCGCTCACGAAGCTCCCGCGCACCGCCGCGCGCCCATTTGGCCATCTGCTTAGGCCAAAAGCAGGCCGTTGACGACCACGAAGCGGAGCAGCAGCAGCAGCGCACAGGGGGTCAGAAGAACAGTTTAGTGCGGCCAAAATACCGCGCGGACACGTTTTTGAGCTCAAGAGTCTCTACATGGGACTCGAATCGAACGTGTGACCCCACCCATGGATTTCTCGTTCGGAGAGCAATCCATTGGTGGGGTCACATGTTCGATTCGTAGTCCCATTTAGCGACTCTGGAGCTCAAAACGCGTCTAGAATTTTGGCCGCCTCAACGGTCCTTTGTCCCACTGTGCTGCGGCGCGCACGGCCGGCCGCGGGTACAGGCCGCTCAGTCACAGAAAAACATTAGGCAGACGGTGAGAGAAATGGCCCACGCGCCCCGCCCACCCACCACACCAGTCTGTCTGTCCGTCTGTCTCTGTCCCGTCGCTCGCAAACAAAGCCAACCTGGAATCTAATCCGAGTCTTTGCGCCAATAAAATCGAGCGGGGCGCGTGAATAGGCAGCACCACGCATACACGACGGGAGAAGGGCGGCGGTGGAAAGGGAGGGGGGGGGGACGCGCGGCGCCGACATGTAAGGCAGCTGGAGGGGAGGGGGGGATTGTTTTTGGCGCCCGCTGACTCACGCCCCGAGCAGAGAGAAAGAACGACCAAGTCCCGACTGGCTCCCACCGTAATGCGCCGCCGTCCCCGCGCCCCTCTCGCTGCTATGGCTGCTGCTCGTTCTCAGGGAGAAAAGTGGCCGCACCTCGCGCGGGACAACGGAGCGACCGGGCCGCCGCGGAGACCGCAAGGCACCGCCAAGCAAAGGGGGATATCTCTTGTGGGTGCGCGGTGGCCCGTCCGCGCAGCGCACCGACAGAACAGGTGCCAACATCTCAACCAAAAAATGGGGGCCGACCCTGCGTGGTCCGCCAAGATGCTGCGCTGGGACCGCTGACGTCTCGTGAGATTGATTGATAGCGCAATGGTTAGCGTAGCTGACTGTGGCCCCGGAGATGCGGGTTCAAGACCCGTGCGGAGTGACCACTTTTTACAAACTGTTTCGGTTCTCTAAGTTGGTATCACTGACTTGGGTGCGGCCGACGTCACGATCAGGAGGCCCGGTTTCACAGCATAGAGTTATTACCCCTTTGCCGCCAAGGTGGTGCACCTGCGGGGCGCTAGGCGGTGTGTTAGTACCACCGCAGCCAGCCACTGCTGGGAATCGAATGCCGCTTGACCACTACACGCGGTGGCAGCCGGGCCGCGGCGCCACAGACGCCGATCCAACTCGGCGGATATTATACAAAACAATCCTCTCCTATTCTTCCCTGTCCTTATTCGCAGAGCCGCGCGCGAAATCGCCACTGATACGATTGAAAACGACGACGGCACGGGCATGACAGCAGCGCGCACGGCGAAAAGCAACAGCAAAAAAACAACAACAAAAAACAAAAGGCGGAGACAATCACGACGACTGGGACACGAAACGCGGGGAGGGGGGGAGGGGCACGGGCAGCAGGGGGGCGCTCGCGGGGCGGGGCGCCGTCGCTGGCCTGGCTAGTCTGGCCGGACGAAGAAAGGACGGCAAAGAAAACGACTGGAAGTAATGAGAGCCGGGGAAAAAAGGAACGATGGGGGGGGGGGGAGGGGGGAGGGGGCAGTAGTGCCGGAAGCAGCTGCGGGAAGCTGCGGACTGAGGTCGCGACAAGACGGGTAGTGTGTCTTGTCTCGCTGCTATCTCCCAGCCTCCAGTCAGCCTCCAGCAGCGACACGATTCCCTCCCCACTCCCCGCTCTTTCATTCTCTCTCTTTCTCCCCCCCCCCCTCTTCCCCCCTGTTTATTTTACGGACGCATCCCCGAAAGCACTCTACGCGACTGTAAAGAGTCGCCTCAATGACTGAACCTAGAGAGGGGCGCATCAGCGCCATCATTCCTCGGCCGCCCCGTCCAAGGCTGCCAGCTCCACGCTCGCCTGCCTGCCTGCCTGTCTGCCTGCCTGTCTGCCTGGCCGCCCCACAGGTGCGCTCGGCACAGGTGCGAGGATGCAGCTGGGCACCTTCAGCTGTGTTGCGTCCGTCCCGTTCTCTCTCATACTAATTAGCAACGGCGAACGTTCACCCCAAAACGGCAGATAAAGCAAAACACAAGAGGAGACACGCAAACCCCGACCGAATCGAAACAAAGGCGGTCAAAAACCCCAGAAGACCGCACCAAATAAATCAACAAACCCGCGCAGAGGGACGCCACCACCAAGCGGCAACCCTAACAGGCGCAATGCGCGCGCCTCGCCGCGTCGTCGCCGTCCTGGTTGAGTTCATCGCGGAGGTCCTCGAGCAACAAATGGCGCGCGCCCGCCAGTGCCATCAGACTTGCAAAAGCGGCCATCAGGCCGCGCGAAGCCCCTGGACACAAAGCCCGACGCAGCCAGCCAGTCTGGCGACACGGCACGCCATTGGCGAGCATTGGCCGCACCACCTCAAGGCCGACTCCACTGCAGGCTCGTCTAGGCGCACTCAGACGCCCCGACTCCAGGCGGGTCCAGCAGCGTCCAGGCGGCGTCCAGGCGGCGTCCAGTCGGCGCTCCGGAGAGAGGAAGCCAGTCCCCCCACCGCCCCGCCCAACGCAATGCGGCCACCATTCCTTCATATTCATTTGGGGCCCAACGCGGGCCGGCGGCGCTGCTGTGCGCGTGGCGCCTTGAAAAAGCGCACAAGAGAAGCCCTGCCCCCTCCCCCTTTCCCTTCCAGCCATTACTGCTGGAACCCCGCGAGGCCTTCCCCTTGGTGGCCGGCGTGCCCGCGGCGTGCCCGCGGCGAGGCGCCTCCCCCACCCCGCGGTGGTGCCCATGGAGCGCGGCGGAGCGGCGGAGCGCCACGGCTCCGTCCGGGACTCGGGCCCCGCGCGGCCGCCCCTCGGCCCCTTCTAGCCGCGCGGCCGCGCAGCGCGTTGTGCAACGTTACTCAACTGCGGGTAACAGCTCGGCGGCCGGGACGGGCATGGCTGCCTGCCTGCTCGGCCCGGCCGCCGCCTCTCACCTGGCCGCCGCCAGCCCGGCCTGGCCGCCTCTAGGTCTGGATCGTAACGACGTTTCAATGCCGCGGGTACCAGCGCCGCGGTTCGTCGCGGTGCCCGCCCCTCCCCTCCGCTTCCTGCGCCAGGCCCGCCATCCCAGCGCGCCACCCCCACAGTGCGCCCCACATGCCCAAAACGAGTCATGTTTTCTGATAACGTCGTTGGCAAGTCAATCGACGCGCCAGCGGTCTCCGCGACGCCAAACTTGACCCCGCGGCGCGCGGCGACCCTGGTCTATATTCCAGCCCCGGAGCAGGACGGCCCGCCGCCAAAGACGCCGCCGCGGACCAGGGTTCGAACGGTCCGCACTGGCACGCGCCTCAGCGGCCTACTTCGGCCGCGCCAGGGCCGGGGTGCGGGTGCCTGCTTGCCTGCACCATATTTCCCACCCCCAGTGACGTCACAGCCGTCGCGGCGCAGGTCCGGCCTGCTGGCTCGGACGGGGCCCCGCTGGCGCCGCGAGCGCCACGCCGCCGAGAGCCTTGAAAGGCGGCCTGCCTGCGCGACGCGGTGCATCATGGGGACGCGGGCGGGACGGCGCCCTGAGTCACGCCGCCGTCACCGGAACGGGCCGACACCTGCGAGCCGAGGTCCTGCGCCTTGCTGACGGGTTGCGCCTGCCTCGGCCCATGTGGTGGAGGCACCGCGCCATTCTGGGAAACGGACCCCATTTCCCCGCGCATTTCCACGCAAGCAGGCGTGGCGTGCGCGTCACGCGGTGATCGGGCGGGAGCACGCACACGCACGCACGCACGCGCGCGCGCGCGCACACACACACACACACACACACACACACACACACACACACACACACACACACACACACACACATTCGCACGCTTCGTCATCCCACCACGATGGGCTATCAGCCACGGGCGGCGGGCAGCAGCAGCACCACGGAGACCCGGCCACCCTGGCGCCCCGCCCCGCCCAGCCCCGCCCCGCCCCGCCCCGCCCCACCGCAGCTCGCCCCGCGCCCCGTCACGCCCCGCACCGCCACGCCACGCTAACGGCTTAGTGGGTCAGTGGGACAGCGGCGAGGACGGCGGAGGAGCGTGCAGTGGCGCGGGGCCTGGTGGGGAGGGGCCGCGGGGTGGGGGAAGGAGGGGCACCAAGGGAGGGACAGAGAGAGAGAGAGAGAGAGAGAGAGAGAGAGAGAGAGAGAGAGAGAGAGATGGATAGTGAGGGTGAGAGGTAGTGAAGGAGACGGAGGCGAGCGCGGCGACAGCGTGAGGAAGGGCTTCCCTTAGGGGCACTTCGCTCGCCGACACACACACACACACACACACACTCCAACACGCAACCCTTCTTGGGGCATCTCTTTGAGCTCGCCGCGTGGGGTACGGCGGATAGGGGGAAATGGAGTGGTGGAAGGGGCTCAAGTCGTCACGCGAAAGAAAAAAAATCGCTGGAGATACGACATTGTCAAACAGTCTCGAGGGGCCGCAACGACGTCACGGAAGCACCACCACCCATGCATGCATGCACACACACACACACACACACACACACACACACGCCCAAACTCCATTCCGTCCTTATTCCGGCCCACGCAAACCCAATTATTTGGCCGGGGAAGTGCTCGGGGGCGGCGCCAGAGAGGCTGCGGGAAGGCGGCCGATCGCTGTCCACGCTCACGTGCGTGGCTGCGTGGCTGCGAGGCGCGGGCATGGCGGGCCGGCCGGGCCACGGGGCGCCAGGCCCGACTACGCTACCGTAATTTTTCCAAAACCACAACGGCCCCCAGCGTTGGGCAACTCGGCGGCCAGCTCGGGCTGGACGCGGGGCGCGCGGCTCGCCAGCGCCGCCGCCCGGACCCCGCCGCCCGGACCCCACCGCCGGAGCCGCGGCTCGCCAACGCCGCCGCCCGGACCCCACCGCCGGAGCCGCGGCTCGCCAGCGCCGCCGCCCGGACCCCACCGCCGGAGCCGCGGCTCGCCAACGCCGCCGCCCGGACCCCACCGCCGGAGCCGCGGCTCGCCAACGCCGCCGCCCGGACCCCACCGCCGGAGCCGCGGCTCGCCAACGCCGCCGCCCGGACCCCACCGCCGGAGCCGCGCGCCGTGCAGGCAGACTTTCCATCTTGGTTCGCATTCGGGGCCGCGCACCGGCCGCGCCATCCCCCTCCTCGTCAACTTTTGATTGGCCTCCGTGACGCCATTTTCGACGTCATCCTCGGCCAGGCGCGGCGCGGCAGGCGCGGCGGTCAGACGAGGAGGCAGGGGGTGGCGGGCGGACAGCGGGGCACAGGCGTGCAAATCTGTGTTCATCCGACATAACAACGTATGTCATATGGGAAACCCATGGTAGATACGCTGTGATGTCAGATGACTACCGAAATGACAGCAGTTCCTCCACGCGCCCGAAACCGCCTCGGCTTCCACAGCGTGGGGATACTGTGGGAGCAGCAGGTCGCCCAACTACGCAAAGGCGCACGCGCGCGCGCACACACACACTGTACACACACGCGCGCGCAGCGACAAGAAGAAAAATATCGAACAACAATACAAAAACTAAAATTCCAAATTCCAATGCAAAAGGACCCCGACCTTTGGCGCCCGTTTCAAGGTTTGTCGGCGGGAGCGACCCCCTCTTTCTATTCAAAGGACTGCCCCCGCCCCGCCCGCCACTAGTTCCCTGAATACAACTTTGATTGCCGCGGAGGCTGCTGCGCCGCATCATCCCCCTCAGCTCGGTCAAGGGGCCCGGTCAACCGGCCCACTGTAAATCCGCTCCAAATAAATATATTTTTTAAAAAAATGAAAATTGTCCACGCCGCGCCTGTTGTCGAACATTCCTGCGCTCTAGAAAGGAGGCTTCGCGTGCGGGCGGGCGAACGGTGGCAGTGGCAAGCCGAGCCGCGAGCGAGGGAGACAGAGCGACCACAGCGCCGTGTGCGCGGAATCTGAGCGGAAGAGACTTGGATGCCAGAAGTGGACAAGGGATCGATCGGGGAGGCGCCTACGGTATCGCGCCATCGCGCCGCCCGGACCGAGCAGGCAGCCACAGAGAGACTCCTGCGAGCCAAGAAGTGACAGCGACGACAAGAACACGCATGGACATTGCGCTAAACGCCATAGCAGGATAGGCATGCACACCAAATATCAAGCGGAGCAAAAGGGTCAACGATTCTTAAAAATGAAACTTAAACAATGAATAAAGAACGAATCTTGAATACGTATGGCACAACAATCGCACACACACACACACACACACACACGCTCACGACCTACACTTCTACGTTTATTTTACGTGAATGTTAAAGCAAAATGAAATATGACATATTCAAAAATATTTAGGGGGCATCATATTTTGTGCTAAAATAACGCATTCTGTGAAGGGCAAGCGATTCTCAAAAGTCAGCGTTTTGACAGAATACTATATGCTCATAGTGCTGTAATTATATTCGGCAAAAATAACTCGTCGCCGTTGACAAGACCGTTTACAGACGCATCACGGTTTCTTCCTTTTAGCACAAAGATGATCCCCTAATTATTTTCCTCTAGATGCTGGGCGACACACAACACTCACCGAGCGAGCGGCCCGTCACCAGCGTGGTGGCTCACGGTGCTCCACCTACGGCACACAGACACCTCGTTAGGCCTTGGCGACGACGGTCACGGCCCCCCCCCCACTACTACTTTACGTGCAAATTTCAGTGCGGGCGATGCAATATCACCCTAATAAGTGGTTCCAAACACAAAGTGCGAAGGGAAACAAAGGAAAAACGCAAGGACGCGGGCAAAGGAGCGCGAGCGGCCAAAATACAAGCCAATTAATGCATGAATATTCAGAGTACATATACTCGAGAACTCGACCCAGTCCTTGGGGCCAACACTTTGGGAATTCCCCCCACCCCTCGTTTTCGACTTGATCGAATTACAAGGACCGAGAGCGCGCGGGCCTCGTTAAACGTCGGGGGGAGTCCAATTTCTCGGTAAATGAAACTTTGTTTTGTTGGTTTTTTTGTGCTTTTATTGTTTGCTTTCAGCCTTGATCTTTTTCTTACTATTGTTACCATTTTAATCTGGAAGGACTTGGTGGGGCCCAGAGACCTGTCGGCAGACTTACCGTCATGCACCGGTGGGAGGATCCGCGGGGGCCTCCTGGGGGACAGGTCACCTGGGCGAAACAAAAGCAACAGTTAGCCGAACCAGGTGCAGTACAGTGGGGCAGACAACGAGGGACTCCGAGGTTGCTGGCCCTGCTGGCCCCAAGCACCCGCTGCGCCGTCGGACTCCGTGACTATGCAGTCCCGCCACGCGCGGCGGTGTGCGGCCCGGCGGATGTGCCTACTCGTCGGGCGCTCGGCCTGCTACGCCTGCTGGACGGCGCGGGCCGCCGCCATGGCCGCCGCCACGCAGGCCGCAGGCCGCACCGTCGAGCAGCACAGTCTTCTGGCCACACGGCGGCGTGCTTGGAGTGCTTGCTGCAGACGGCGTTCTGGTAGATAAGGCCGCGGCTCTCAAGGGGCACGCGGCGGCGAGCGGGCACGGCCGTGGGGCACGCCGCCGTCCAACGGGCCGCGCAAGCAGCAAGGGGCGGCGGCGCTCCGGTCCTGCAAACGGCAACAATGAGTCCGCCCGCACGCGCTGCAGGCTCGCTGCAGGCTGCAGGGGGTTCCGATGACCGCCGCCAGAGGGCGCGTCGGCGAGGTGCGCGCCGTCGCCAGGCTGAGGCTGAGTGCGCCGCCGGAACGCTCGCCGCGGGAATATTAAAAACCTCTGTCACGCCGAATTTGCCTAAACACCAGGCGGCGAGCGCGGACCACCGCCTCGCCTAGCCCCATCACGCCAAGCCCCTCATCCCGGGGAGCGACCGGCTCGTCTTAATAAAACACCTGGCCGCCAACCACCTGCGGACCGCGCCCGCCCCGCCTTCGATTCGCGCGGCGGCGTCGCGGTGCACACCACAGCCCGACCAGTCAGTCCGACACGGCAATTTCCGGGAAATGAAATGAGCGCACCTCAGCCACCCTTTCCACGCCTTCTCCTTTCGCGCGCCGCCCGGATATCTAATTTCGAGACCTCGTTCGAAACGCCGACGCAGCGCAAAGCGGCATGCAGTGCGGCAAGCTGGACAGCCCCGCGGCGCCCGCGCCTGCTGCGGAGCGCCTTTTGGCACTTGAACCGCTTCAGTTCAGACCCCCTTCATCTACCAGACCAGATCTGTGCCCGCCTCCCTCTGTCCCGCTTCCCGCGACCATCCCATCTCGATAAGGGCAGAAAGTGCGCCGGCCCGCCCCTAACAGGACTCGCAGCGGAAGATGGGCCCGGCCGGGCCCGGCCAGGCCCGGCCAGGCCCGGCCAGCCGGCAGCAGCGCCAAAGAGCCGTTTCGGAGGCAAACAAAGAGCAACCCGCGCAAACGGCAAACGAGGATCACTGGCGCTTCCCTCGAGAGTTCCAATTACAGGCGAGCGAGCGCGCCAAACTGCCCCCCCCCCTTTTTTTTCCTGGCCCGGGTGCTTTTCTCTAGGACACGTCCACCTCCATTTGCGCCTTGCAGGGACAAGGGCTCACGTCGCAGGGCCTGGCTGTAAGGGCGGCAGCCGCGGCATAGCAGCGGGGTGCAGGGGGTGGAGGGCACTGCAGGGCAGCGGAGGGCAGCGCCGAGGGCAGCGGCACACGGGTCGATAGATACACCGCAAGTGCAACCACGCGACGTCACCCCACCCCCACCCCCATCCCCAGCGCGGCGTGGGGCGTAGGCGGCGTAGGTACAAGCAGCCCCCTCTCCGGGCGCGCACGCACGCACACACACACACTGACACACGGACAGGGACGTCATCTAAACGTAACGCAAGCCAGCAGTCACTCCCATCAATCATTCACGGGATCGCAACGTGGAGAATAAGTTAGAAAACTGGTGGAAAAAATAAAACATACCCAAGAGAGAGACATGAAAGGGGGAAGGGAGGGGATTTTTGATGCTAGGCAATATGCAATAACCCACATCCTCTTATTCTTATAATTTTTTCTCTGTGGAAAAAGAAAGTACAGCGGCATCACTTGTGTAAATACAAAAACTAGTGTACCCTCACTGTACAGCACAATCTTTCACATAGTGTGCTAGTATCAGGAAATAATCAGACCAAAGAGATAGTCCCAAATTAGCCTATGTTGCCTAGGTTCGGGTAGTACAGTACAGTAGTTCCTGCACACAACTAGTTACAGAAAGTATATGTCATTTTTACAAAGGAGGGGGGCATTGCAAATTGACCTAGCCTAATGTCCTACAGAAGAAAATACTCTTCAAAAAACTTTTTAATTATTTATCTCATTGAACTCAACATAAAAGATAGCGAACTCAGACCAATACAAGTGTAGCCTCTAGAAAAACCTGAATCAGTTGCAGGGCTAAAAGAAATATGTGCCTTAGAAAGGACTCACAAAACATTGTTAATTAAATTTGGTACATAAAAAAGTAATACATAATACCAAAATATTCATCATAAATCTGAATAAGGAGAACATTTCATGCCAAGAGATATTAACACTATTTCCTATGACACAGATGCTAACTACTACCGTTGCTGAAGACGCAACAGAAGAACATAAAGTATACCCAAAATTTAGAGCACTCCCTTGATGAACACATTGACAGAAACAGGGCCATGGGAAGTTTTAGTGCTAGAGTTAATGCAATCTCGCACCACGTCATTCTGTGCGTTTTCTCAAAACAAACAGGTGTGGGAGCCCTAACCTACAAATTTGACAACATCAGGAGCATGTCAATAAGGGCAAAATAAGTTCAAGAGGAGCTCTCGTTTTGTGGACCAGACAAAAACATAAGAAAATGAATGTCAGGTTTAAAAAAGAAAAAGAAAACGCAAACCTTTACAAATACGAATAACAAAGAGTAACAGATGTGAAACACCAGATCCAAAACAATAGAAATACATAAAAATAATAGCAAAATAGTCTAAAGAGACCCCCAAAAAATTGAAACAAACAACCACTTCCAATATTTTAGAATCAGAAAGCTGGAAATCACTGCGCAATTTCTAGAATTCTCATTGGGAGCACGGGTGATGACAAGATGTTGGTCAAGGTTAGGGCAGAAAACTCAAAGTGAGAGAAACATGCATTAGGTCATATTTAATGTGAGATAACATTCAGAAACTTCTCAAACTAACTGCACAGCCCAACACAAGCTTCACTTACAATTCTCACCATTCACAAAATAATAGTTTTCGTTTATAGGTTGGGTTCTCAAGACAGACAACCAAGACTACTTGCATTTGAACTCAAACAAGCCACATTTAAAAAAACTGCTTGATAGAAACAAGCTCAATAGCAACAGCATAAATGAGACACAAAGTAAAATAAAACTAAAAAGCGTTCCAGTTCAGAATAACGACCATTACACGCAATGTAAACAATCGGTCTCATTTGTCACACAGTGGTGAGACAGGTGGACCAGACATACACCAGGATGAAACCAACTCTACAGGGCTTGGCAAACTTACTGAAAACCCTTTCCAGCAGATCCGGTCATCCACAAGAACCGCCTGACCAGGTGTTTCTTTGTCGACAAGCAGCCAAGTCACCTGTGACCAGTGTCGCAGACATGGTCGACAGCTCAAGTGTCAGCAGGGGAAGGTGACCAAGTGACAGGCCTGCTTGTGTGTGTGACACGGACCCATGCAGGCGGGCGATGCGCCCTAGGCCCAGGAGTACTTACAGTGCATGCCTGCAGTGGCAGCAGTAGACCCAGGGGCACTGCTCAGGCCTGCGGCTGCCCTGCGGCCGACGGCCTGGCGGTACGGCTGGAGTCGCACAGCGCAGCGGGCCGCCCTGGCTCGGTGGCGCGATGCCCGACCAGCCCAGCGTCCGCGCACAGGGCCGGGCTTCACCTCGCCGAGGGTCTGCCTGACGTTGAACGGGGCCGGGACTCGGGGGCCTTTGCCGGGGCCTCACAACACCTCACACATTCCAGGGAGCTCACAGACCATCGCAGTTTCAAGGTCCTGTTATCAACCTCAGTCCGCCAATGCCAGGCTCCAACGCACTGCACAGGCACTCGGTGGGCGAACACAAGTCACTGCCGAACGCCACGGTCGCTCGACGAACGCACTCAAAATAACACCACTGTAAATACGAGTTGTAATTAAATCATGGCACATCAAGACAGAGTAGTAAAACTCAATACAATATGGCTGCGCGATTGTCAACTATTTTACGAAAGCAGCCAGGATTTGTTGACCCTGACAGACACTTTTGTAACGGCGTCTCTGATTGGACGGCTTTTCAAAACACTGACGCTGGTTGGTCGAGAAGGGGACATCTCAAGGTCGGGGCCGGTAATACCAATAGAATCTATGATACTGCAGGGCACACTAAGTACAGGATAGAAACCTGACCCAGGCTCTTCCTGTTCGTGAAAGAAAATTTAATCCTAAGTAAATTTAATAAGAACAATAAAGGCTGGCCAAGCCTTCAAGAAACGTCGCTGAGCCAGTTGGATTTTCTTCCAGTGGGTTGGTAGGGCTCTCGGAGCACAGACCGGCAACACTGCGCGGGCCTTTTGAATCTTCTGACTGCCGAGAGTGACGTCAGTCACTCACACACGTACCAGAGTAGGAGGGAGGACATTTATGCACGAACTCTCCCGTGCAGTACATTGAGCCGATGTCACAAAGAAGCTGCCCGAAATTTATGTTTTGCCATTTTGTTAACACGCAACGCAGTAGAAGGTGGACTTCTCCAGGCTCATAATTCTGTGTCCCAAATTTCATTAATGAGTTTCTTGTGTGGTGGTGGTTTACACCACGTTTGATACGAATGAAGTCCACCACCTGACTGTCACTCTTTAATGACCTTTACGGTCCAAACTTTGTTGGGGGCGAACTTTTCGCGACGACACGTTGCGCAATCAATGCCCTCTTTCTCTCTCTATCTCTCTCTCTACTAAAAAGTACAACAAAGGAACTTTTCCAGCGACACAGTGATTTGCCAATTGCAATGAAAAGGACTTGGCCCTGCTCGGTGCGCCGTGCGCCTTGCCTTTCCCAACGCGCAACAGGCTTTTGGCCTCGACCAGCGAAACCGTCACGTCACGCGCACGTTGGGATGCCTGTCTCGGCCTCCGCCAGGCGCTACGCGGCCATGGTGCGGCCAATGGGTGGCCTACCCACCCGGCGCTGTGGCCGAGAGCGTCTGTGCGCCGACTGCGAAGTCCGAGAGCTGAAGTTCGAATCCTGCCATATCTTCAGCTGATTTCGACACGCACTCGGTACGGATCCACCGCTTCACCATCAAAGTCACATCGGCCACAGTAGCCGAGAGCGTAGAGGTATCAGACTCTGTGTCCGGGGACCTGGGTTCGACACCCAGTGCAGTCGTCATTTTCGACAGGGTGTCCCGTGGAATCGACCGCCAAATTTTGTGTCGGCGGGCGCTTCCCTCGCGGTGGTGACTTCGCTTACTCACATTCGGTATGTATACAACCTCTCGGCGACCTACTGCCGTCCAACCAGTGATGGGTGGCGAGATTCTGTTGTACCGTGCAGTGGCCTGCCGAGGGGGAAGGACGTGCATGCATCATTTTTGAATTGAAGTGGCCTTCTAATCTTGTCTCCGGATGGTGTTTTCATTTTTTATTAGTCTGGCGGCCAGAGTAAGGTAGCACTTTGCGACCCTAGGCGACCCCAAAGTTGGGAACCGCTGAGCTAGGTCGTGTATGTGGAAGGTTGGATATACAATGGGTATGAGCTCGTTCGTGGTTTTTGTTTTCAAAGAATATCCTTTTATTTTACATAGTTTAGCATTTTACACTCATGAAATGCATGCTCACGCGCACTTTGTTCACTGTTTAAATGACAAGATGTGCATTTGGTAATGTTGCTAGTTTATCACAATTACAGTCGAACAGGCCCACACATCTTCGCCCATCATTAATCTATTATTAATTATTCATAGCTCTATTATCGTAATTACATGTACACAGTACAAAATATAAATTTAACACAAAAAGTTAGCTCGGAACAAGATGCTTTGGTGGTCCGCTACACCTGGGTGTGGCGGTAGTCCGTGCTCGACCTCCAGCTCATAGCGTCACTGGCGGGCCTCTCTGAAACAGCACAGTGGACAAGAAGTGAGAAGACGAACGCACTGCACTGAGCGAGCCGAGGGCAGCCGAGGGCAGCCGAGGGCAGCCGAGGGCGGTCCACCAGTTCGGCACCGGGCCGCCGACAAACACACGGCCCACTTCCTACCGCCTCCCCTCTCTTTGCATCCCTTCCCCACCCGATCCACCCCCGGGATGGAATCGTCAATAGCCGACGCAACCTTGGTCGACCTGCTCTGGACAGGGTTCTCACTCACGGCGGTCCAACGGATCGGGGATATCGCGGCGGCCACGCGGGGGGTGTTTTTTTTTTTTTTTTTTGGGGGGGGGGGCCTCTGGCGCCCCACACAGGGGTCGGTACTGGATTCTGACCTGCTGCCATGAAGAACACGTCGGGGTTCAGCCTGTGATAGACAGGCTGGCGTGGCGGCGGCCCCGCGTGCCCCGCGCCTAGGAGCTCCGCCATCGGCGAGGCCATCGGCGTGGGGTGCGACTGGTGCGACCCGGGGGCGGCGGGGGCGGGCGGCGGCTGGTAGGGCGCTGCCGGGGGTGGCCCGGCGCGCGGGGGCGCCCGGTACGTGGCGGGGGCGGAAGGGGGTGGCTCGTCTGTCAGCACTGCAACCAGAACCAGAGCGGTGATCGTTATACGTTATAATAAAATTATCATTTAATCAATTTAATACACATTCGTTTCCAAGTGTATACTCCTGCAGATTAAACGACACAATAACACTTTCAACTGCCTAAAAGTTATATTTAAATTGATTTTTTTTTTTGTGAATAAAGTGATAAACAGCCATACATTAACATAATTTTTGTGAACTAAGTGATGTACCAACATACATTGAAATAAACATTAGGATCATCTGCTTTCACGTTACCGTTAGCGTTAACGATTTTTTTCGCGATTTTTTGCCCTCTTTGAGTTTCTGCCTTCTTGTGCCGCTTAGACTGCCGCTTACACTGAGGTCTACGCTGGAAGGACGTCCAGAAGTCCTCCCGGCCCTGGTCGCGCTCCTGCTCCCGGTTCCTGTCGCGCTCCTGCTCCCGGTTCCTGTCGCGCTCCTGCTCCTGCTCCTCCAGCCGGCGCCGCAGCAGCACCTCCACGCCCGGCGACATGGACAGGGATCCTGCTGGCAGAGAGGGACATTTTTTGAATTAAGAGTCGTCCGCGGCGAGTTCGGCGTCTATCGGCCACCGGCACGCACCCTCGCGATGCAGCGAGCCGGCCCACTCGCAGGGCATGGGGTGCCTGCTCTCGTACAGGGCACGCCGCCGTTCCTTGCTGGTCAGGGTGCATTCCTGAAACAGGGAGGAGGAGGCATGGTAAACTTTTTTCCTGCGCACTATGACAGGCCTTGGGCGTGATTTCAGATTTGAGCCGCGGCCGGGTGATAAACGCGTCGTGTCGGTTGGCAGCCTTGAAACTGGAAACTCATTGCGCGCCTTCCACCCGCCTGCGCGGCCCTTGACAGGAAGCGCCTCTCCAGTGTGCTTCCAGCGTGCTTCCAGCGAGCCTCCAGTGTGCTTCCAGCGTGCTTCCAGCGAGCCTCCAGGTGCGCGAGAGACAGGGCGGCGCGGCCTGCGAGAGCGCGGGGCCTTGGAGTCCTTGGCTGCGGGGCCACCACTCCCGGCGCGCGCTTTTAATTCTCCGCTCCCGACAAACATCCGCGCGAGCTTGGCCCGCCCGCTCCACTCTGTTTCTATCGCACTCGGGGAGCGTCTCGTAGGGGCGCGAGAGAGACAGAGCGGTCCTCCGGAACCGCTCGCCAGGTGGAAAAGTTTGGCCGGCATTAGGTCTCATTACTCGCCAGAGCGGCGGCTCTTTTCGACGCCAGCGCGCCGCGGGCGAGCAGGGAGATAAGCGTGCAGCGGCAAGCCAAATTTGGAGTCAAATTTTTCGGCCTCGGCGTTGATGATTCTTATTTAATGAGGAAAGGGAAGGGGGCGTGAGATTCCGAGAGACGTTTCGTCGGCCAGCCTCTCTCGCACCCATGCGGGGCGCCCCGTGAGTGCGGGAGAGGCAATGCAGCAGCTCCAGCGGCCCACGCACCCTGCAGCCCCACGGGCCGCCCGCCCGCCCGCAGGCTCGTTTATCACGAGGAAAGTGAGTGCCTCGTCACGGCGTCACGCCGCGACGGCCTGTCACGTGACGCGGCGGCGGTGTCACCTGGTTCGACTGACAGGCGACTGACGCACCACTGACGTGACGCGATGAGCGGGGCGCGGCGGCGCGGCGGCGCGGCCGGGAAGCCAGCCGGTATGAAAAGTGGGTCGGGTGGAACCCTGCCGGCCGGGATCATCAGTTTGTTACGAACTCCGCTCTGGCCGCCAGCGTCTTGCGTCACTCGGCCGACGCGGCCAATCATTGTCTCCAGCCGGACGTCCAGGAGGGCGCGGGCTCTGTCGGGAGTAGAACCCGCGCCCCGCATACAACAGGCTCCTCGTGACTCTGACCCCGCATCAATTCGATTTAGAACAAGCGACGCAAAAAAAAAAAAAAGGAAAGAAAAAGAAACAGACATGCACGTTTAGCCGCAGCGGTTTTATTTCGCTCATCGAGGCAATTTACCTGAGGTGACTGACTTCCCCCTCCCCTGTCGCTGTAGCAGTACCACACATTACGAAGCAATGAGGCGGCTCACCGCGCAGCACTAGCGGCGCATCGCGATGGCTGCGGAGTCTCTGCGGTCGGAGACGGCGCAACGGGGGTGTTCAATGCACAGAGGGTCAGAAGACCGTTGCGGCGGCCAAAATCCCGGACGCGTTTTGAGCTCCAGAGTCGCTAAATGGGTCTCGAATCGAACGTGTGACCCCACCAATCGATTGCTCGCCAAACGAGGAATCGATTGGTGTGGCCACACGTTCGATTCGAGTCACACTTAGCGACTCTGGAGCTCGAAACGTGTCCGGTATTTTGGCCGCCTCAACGGTCTTCTGACCCACTGTGCCGTGCCTCCCCCGCCCCCTTCTCCCCGCCACGCCGACCGGGGCATGTCAATCAGCAGCGCGAGCTCGCGGCAGTGCAGCGGCGTCGAACCAAGGCACGAACAAAAGCCGAAGAAAGAGGTGGCGTCCCGGAAAGAGAGAGAGGGGGAGGGGGCGGGGCACTTGGAAGAAAAACAGAAACCAGAACAACTGCAACGAGTCCGCTAGCCCTCTAGGCGAGGCGACTCGAATCGCGACGGCCCGCGGACTGATTCCGAGAGTCGTTGCCGTCGCTTTGTCTCTCTCGCACTCGAGAGGCGTCCCGGAGAGAGACGAAGCGGACTCTCGGAATGAGTCTGCAGGCCGTCGGACTGGGTCGGACCGGACGAGAGCGCCGCCGAGTCGCGCTCTGTGCTCCGCGCGTCGCCGAGTCGCTCCGCGGCTTCCTTCCTTCCTGTCCTGCTCCAGGACTCCAGGACACCGTTCTGCCGTTTCGAACAACAGCGCCCCGTCTCACAGCGGGTCAGACGACCGTCGAGGCGGCCAAAATTCTAGACGTGTTTTGAGCTCCAGAGTCGCCAAATGGGACTCGAATCGAACGTGTGACCCCACCAATGGATTGCTCTCCGAACGAGGAATCCATTGGTGGGGTCACACGTTCGATTCGAGTCCCATTTAGCGACTCTGGAGCACAAGACGTGTCCGGGATTTTGGCCGCCACAACGGTCTTCTGACTGTTCCACTGTGCGTCTCTCTCGCGCCGAGCGGTCCATGAGTTGGCACTGCTGCTCAGCGTGCGGGGCGACGTCGGCCACGATACAGCCGCCCCCACAACGAGGCCGGCATGATGACGAGCGAGATGCAAGCCGAGTTGATGTCGGATCGGCGATACGTGGCTTAATTGGCCGCGCTGCCCACTTACCCGGCGGCCTAACCCTAACGGCAGGTAATGGCCGCCGTAATGGACGGGGGGTCATGAACCCGGCCGGCTGCATCCATGTGGACGGCCTGCGCCATGGCGGCGTGGTGGCGCGCTCCACGTCATGTCAGCCTCATGTCGACGAGCCCCACGGCGGCCCGGTCCGACGGCGAAAGTGCCCCGATACGCCCTTATCGAGGGGTGAGTCGCCCCGCCGCACAGTGAGCCAGAAGACCGCGCAGGCGGCCAAAACTCTCGACGCGTTTTGAGCTCCCAGCGTCACTTAAGAGGACTCGAACAGAACGTGTGACCCCACCAATGGATTGCCCGAGCAAATTATTGGTCGGGTCACACGTCCGATTCGAGTCCCTTCTAGCGACTGTGGAGCTCAAAACCCGTCCGCGATTTTGACCGCCTCCAGTGTTGTGGCCCACTGTGCACCGCCAGGCGCACCGCACAGCGGGCCAGTCAACCCGCCGAGGCAGCCGCATCGCAGTCACGCGCCCGCAGTCGCATCGCGCGGCCAGCGCCCCGCAAGCAACAACAACAAGAGGCGCGGTGACAGTGTCGGCAAACAATAACAATGCAGCGAGGCGGTAGCGCGCCGCGCGTCATAATGGCAACTTTCTTCCCGCATCGCCATACAGTGTAGGGCGCGCGTTCATTTCGCGGGTTTACATAATGGTGGCGTACCTCCAGCAGCTCGAACCAGTCCTCCAGGCCGTGCGCGGCGCGCAGCAGCACGCGCGGCCGGTCCCGGGTGCTGAGCGCCACCACGCTGTAGCTGCGCCGGTTCACCCACTCGGGGGCGTCGAGGTCCACCAGGCGGATCTGCGAAATGAAAATGGCAAAGAGAGAGAGAGGCGCATTAGGGGAGTGCGTCAACTAAAGCGCGAGTCCTTCCGTCACTCAGGCGCTCTCTCGCACTCCTACGGGACGCCGCGTGAGTGCGAGAGAGACAGAGCGACGAAAGCACGGTTCAAAAAGCTTTGCAGCACGACGGGAGCCTCGCGCGGCGAGGTGGAGGGGCGAGGCGAAGCGCCTCGCGCGCCTCGCTAAATGCAGCGCAACGCAGCCACGTCGTGGGAAAGTCCGAGAGCTTGCAGGAGCGAGCGGCGGCGGGCGGCAGCGTCCGACGGCGGCGGCAGGACAGATTACAGTAACGCAACGATTGGGTTCAGCAGGGGCGGGCTGCCGCCCGCCGCGCAGCCGTGCGTGCAGGGTGCCTACCTCCACGGCGCCCCGTTGCGCCACTGCCGCCGCCAGCAGCGCCCAGCGCCCCCCAGCGCTTTGCGCTTGGATTGCCGCTTGCGAAACGTCCGGTGCATGTGAACCGTGGCGGCTGCAGCGGCTGCTGCGGCTGCTGCCTCGCCGGCCCTCGGTCGCCCCTGAGGGCTGCGCGCTCCGCGGCAGTTCCGAACGGTCTCAAGCGGTTTCAGACAGTTTCGAACTGGAATAGTCACCTTGAAGATGAAGTGCCCCATCTGCGACAGGCCGTCGCCCGCGGCGCGGCGCTTGAAGCAGTGCAGGTAGTCGCTCGTGAGCACGAAGTAGCGCTCCTTCCAGCGGCTCCACAGGCGCTCGCGCTGCTGCCACAGGACGCCGCGCTTGATGGCGGGCAGGGCCTGCAAATTCCAAATCCCCTTCAGTGAGACCGTAAAACGAGCTGCCTCTCTCGCGCACTCGTGGGGCGTGCCGCATGATGGGTGCGCGAGAGACGCAGCGACGAGACTGGCTTTCGGAATCAGCTGGAATCAGCGGGTACTTAATCGCGGCACGCATCTTCCAGCAGAAACCTCAAAACGCCTCACTCGGCGATGGTGGCGCGGCGATAACAACGGAGGCGTGCCCGGCGACGACAAGAAGTGCGCCGCGGCGATGCACGGCGAGGGGCGTTGACACTTCCTGGCCGCGCCGTGCCGTGCTGGGCCGGGCCGGCCGGGCCCTGATTGGGCGCGTGAGTCATCCAAAACGTATTCAAAAGTAAATCGGCGGCAGCGCCACGCCGCCGCCGCGGCCAGGTGGCGGCGCCGTGACTCAGTGGGAGGCAGAGGACTCATCATGCCTGCGCCGCGCGCTTAGCTGTACCGCCGACAGACGCAGACACATTTCGTCCGCTATTGGGCGACACGCGGCCCGGTTTGAAGGCTCGTCGCGTGGGAGCGGCCATCCTCCAGCGAGAGGCCGCCGGCCGCCGCCAAATGGATCATCTTCCCGTCCTCGACGGACCAGGAAAAGTTGAAGTTTGTGCCGGAGTATTCCCAAGGGCGGTGCACTGTTAGAAATTTCCGTTCTCAAACGGAGCGGTTCAGCCGAAAGCAGTCAAAACGCTGTTGCCTTTTGCCGCGAAACGAGGAATATGTGATTTGTTTTGGGAGTGTGTTGAGATCAACAAGAGGCCGGACGACCACTTTAAATTGTCAAAGCATCAGTTACTGTAACCTGTTCAGTGAAATTCGCGAATAAAGGTAAAACGTATTCAGACCATTTTCAAATGGAAAAATTTACGCAAATTTTAAAAACATTGCCCTCTGTTAAAGGAAATAAAATAAAAAGCGTTATGCCAATAATGTTTTTCCGTTTGTGAAAACAGAACACTTGTTTCCAAACGGATTTTTTTACCGTTTCGTTTGGGAACACGCATTTTCCGTTTACAAACGGTATATTTTGGTTCCCGGATTCACTTTTTTCGTTCAAAAACAGTGATTGGCTGTTTGTGAACGGTGGTGAAAATTTATTTACTTTGCGTTAATTTTCCATTCTGAAACGGCTGAATTTTTAACAGTGTGGTTTTCGCCCCGACTGTACCTTCACCGCAGAAACGACAGAAGGATGAACACATCAGGGCCCGTTGCTGCGCGGCGTGGGCGAGGCTGCGGCGAGGCCCAGGTGGTGCGGGCCCGGCGGCGCGCACTCCATATCAAGCCCTGACGTAAGCCGCGAGGCACGCGTTCGAGTCCCGGTGGCGGAGCGCGGTTTTCGCTTTTCACCGCGGCGCTCGTAATTAGGGTATGAATCCGAGCGCTCCGTTCTGCCCGGGCTAAACAGTTTGAAACGGCTCGGCAGCCTTACGCGCCTCGCTGGAACGGGCTTGGAACACGGGCGGGGCTCGGCTGGCTAGCCTCACCCAAGGCCCACCCGGAAGGCGGGGAAGACGAGGCAGGAATCCGAGTCCGCATTGCAGTGCCGCGCGCGGCTCCTCCCAAGGTGGTCTACTCCGTGTCGCTGCTGGAGTGGTTAGCGTGAATCCGCGGTCCGGACACGCGGAGGACACGCAGCGTCTCCGCCAGGGCCGCCTGCTCGGCGCTTGGCACGCGCGGACGGCGGCGGACGGCCCGCGCCCTTGGCTCGCCTGTCCCGCCGTCCCGTCCCGCCCGACCCATTGCGATGCAGGATACCGCGGCGGTAACGGCCATCCCGAGCGCTCAATTTGCCGCGCACTTTTGCGGACAGCTAATAAAAGCAAAATTGTTGTTGTTGTTTTTTCTCGCTGAATGACATGTTTTCCCTGCTTTCACGTCCGCGGCAGCACGACAGCCGGCGAGCAGCACTTTGATTTGAGCGGCGCGCTCTCGGTCCGGCCCGTCATTCTTTCTGACGACCCCCCCCTCTCTGCTGCCCTTGTCCCGGGCCGAGAGAAAACGACGGTGGGCTCTGGACATTGTTTCCGACACCGCGGCGGCGGGGTTGCTCCCGTGACGCGAAACGGAATCCCCGCAAAAAGGCGCAGCGCGCGGCGCCTCGAGCCGTGGGATGAGCACCGAGCGGCCAGCAGGCCACCGGCCCGGAAGCCAGGCGCCAAATTGGTCGCTATCGAGCTATCGAAACGAAAGCATCGAGAAAACGGCGCGGCGCCGCCGCGGCCATTCGGCCGCCGCGCTTTGCTCGCCGGCTCCGCGCCCTCCCTGCGGAATTTAATCTGCGCCCTGGCCGGCCTGCCTACCGGCGCTGATCCCGCGAGCCGCACGCATTGCGCACCGGGCTGCGGAAGCGCGGCCAGTGCCGCGGCAGTATCAGAGCCATCTATCGCGGCGAGCGGAGTGAGCGAGGGGGAGAGAGAGGGAGAGAGAGAGAAAGAGAGAGAAAGACAGACAGCGCCTATTCGCCGGGTGGTCTGCAAATAAGCTGAGCCAATCGCACCATCGCGCGCGTTTCGCGTCGTCCGCGGCCCCGCGGTCTGCTGCTGCTGCTGGGGCCGACCCGCCTCGACCCGCCCCGCGTCCGTCGAACGGCGTTGACGTAATGTTGCATCGCCGCGGCCCTCCCGGTGAATAATCAGAGAAAGCAGCAAGCAGTCATTCAGAGTCCCGAGCGTGGGGCTCACTGCGTGCCGGGCCGGCCGGCCACAATGCCATGACATTTCCAGATACGAGCGAACGGCGAGCCGCGTCTCCGTCGTGAGTCGCCGCGAGAGATCGGGCCATCAGCCGGCCTGCCTGCCTGCGAGGCGCTGATGAGCGGAGGATTGCGGCAGGACAGCAGGTCGACCTCATCCTCCCCTCATGGGGTAGCGCCGCACGTCCTTCCATCGCCGAAGACACGCTATGCCGGAGCACTCGAGTTTGCCCTGCGAAAAATAAAATACCGGAACCTAATCGGGAGCAAACGGTGTTTGGCGGTGTGCTGTACTGCTACACTGTGCTCCGGCATGCCCTGCCGTGCCCTACCCGTTCTGCCGCCGCTCTGCCGTTCCCGTGACATTTCCTGAAAGTCCAGGTAACGAGGCGGTGGCAGCAACAACAACAGCAGCAACATCAGGAACAACAGCAACAACAGCAAGCCCAGCGCCGCACACTAATAGGCCGGGGCGCCGCCACGAGGCACGTTTAAAAAGCGCGCACCGCTCGCGTTTGACTTTTTATTGCGTGTGTGTGCGTCTCCCGCTCCCGCCCCGCGCCCCGCGCGAGGCAAAGCGGGCATTCCCCGAATGAGGAGCTCAGCCACTTTCAAATCGACGCAGAGGGCGAAAACAAATGGTAATTTGAAGAAGTTTTTCTTTTTTTGTTTTGTTATGTATTATTTTTTTAACGACGACTGTCGACAGGCGAAGGCATAGCTGATTTTCGCAGGCACGGATGGAAGAAGACTCTTCTCCTGCAATTTTGCCGGCTCCGCGCCGCTGCAATGTTTGCTTCGTGCAGTCGCCCCTCCCGCGCCCGCGGCCCCCGCGGCCCCCTCGCTGCCGCGGTCCGCTGACGGTGAAAGCGCGCTGCAGCAGGGCCAGCCGGCACGACGCGGCCCGGCTGCGTGCTGAGGCTCCCCTTAAAGGGCTCCGTAAAGGGCACCTTAAAGGGATCCTTACAGGGATTCTTACAGGGCCACAGCCACCAAGGCGTTGGCGTTAGGCGCTTCGTTAAGCCCGGTCGTCGCGGACCCTGGCCGACGTGACAGGCGGAAAATAGGATAAATTAAAAATTAGGGCCGGCCGTTGGCAGGGCCGCCCCCAGGCCCGCCCCCAGGCCCGCTTGCCGCGCGGCTCTCATTCCCATTCCTGCTTTAATCGAGTGCCAAAAGAGGAAAGGCTGCCCGCGGCAAGGGCGCGGCGTGGGGCCGCGGAGCCAGCCGCGCCAGCCGGTCACGCCGAATCCTGGATAACCGCGGCGTGGGCGGCCAGGGGGTCAAGATGGCCGGGGTTTCGCAATGCGCCTCGGCGTGCCGCGCCATCGCGGCGTGAGATCCGCGTGATCGAGCCAGCCAGCCAGCCAGCCAGCCAGCCAGCCAGCCACCCAGCCAGCAAGCCAGGGCCGGGCGAATTTGCCGCTCGCGAAGCGTTGGCCAACATCGCCAATAATTAATGCGAATCATTGTCCAGCCAGAGCCGTTGCGTCAAACGGCGCGCGCGGTGGTGGTACACTGTGAGGAGCGGCGAGCGACTGCCACGGGGTGGTTTATCGCGGACCAGCAACGCGTTTACCGGAAGAAGCTCGCTCCGCTCCACCCCGCCCCGCACGAGCGCCATGATTCGGGGCGGGGCGGGGCGGGATGGGGTGGGACATTTGCAGGTGTGCCAACCCAGAGTAACGCATCAGGCAAGGGAGGTGCCGCAGATAGATAGGGCCCAGCATCCCCATGCGTACGGGACTGCGCACGTGAACGCGATGAGCAACGCGTCCACGGAAACGCCCCGCCATGCCCCGCCACGCCCCGCCACGCCCCGCCACGCCCCACATGACCGCGGCCTTGATGCTATCTCGGTGGGCCCCCAGTATCCAGGCACCTGCCCCGTGCGCCGGGCAGCGCGCGTTCCTAGGGCACGCGTGCGGTACCGTACGAGTGGACTGGCCGACCGTCGCGTCGCCGCGATGTCGCCGGCCGTCTTGTCTGGCCCGCGTACGGGACACCGGACAGGCGCCGCACGCTATCGCGGTGGCCGCCCCGCCGAGCACGCCAGCACCGCGAGGACATGATGATACCCTGCGAGCACTCTGTGGGCCGAGAAGCCGCGCCAAGCGGTTGGTCCAAATGTCAACGGCTCTCTCAGCATGGCGGAAAAGGACTGACTTTGCGGTGTCTTTTGGCTTCGCTTCCTCCCTAACTACGCCGGTTAATGATACACCCGGGGCAGGCCGGGCTGCGCGCTGTCTGCAGCGCGGGCCATCGGGTTCCACTCGGGGCGACCGGTGCGCAATGCACCAGGTTGGCGTCCACTTTTCCCGGGAAGGTTTACATGTGGGCCGCGGAGAGGGGGAACGGGGCCGGCCACGGCGCGGACGCCACTCGAGACGCGCGGGCAACAGCTGGAGAATAGGTACTTGACCTCCTGTCCCCGCCACTCCGCCCTCGCTCGCTGCAGCGGCTGGAAAACTCCTCCGAATCGAAAACGCCCCGCCCCGCCCTCCTGCCGGCCTTTGTCTTTGGAGTGATTCAAGTTCAGGCGAGTCCGAGTGTCGGCCCCGTCCGTGCAGAAGCGAGCCGAACAGCGCTCACTCCGTCTCCCTCGCACTCGAGGCGCGAGAGGGACAGAGAGGCGAAGCGCTCTGCCGAGGCTGGCTGCTCGAGGCAGTAAAGCATGCAAAACGGTTTTCCGCGGGGGCGATGCGTTCTCCGGCCCGTTCTACCCGCATGACAGCCTAACCAGCGCCGCCGGTGGCCGCCAAACGCCAATTGCCAAACGCGCGGCCGTGTCGCGTTGTCGCGCGCGCCGCCGTACAAAGCCGGACGGCGCATGCAGTATGCAGATGGGCGCCGAGGCCGCGCAGCCGCAAAGGCAGCCGCCTGCACATGGACGGCACTCCTCAACGTCGCCCAGCGCCACCGACGCCGCGACACCTCGCCGGAAGGCAGGGGGGAGGGGGGGACTCCAGCACGGCCCCACCTCCATGTCTACACATTGCACAACGGCAACCGGCGACATGACTACGACGACCTCCAGGACAGCGATAACTGCGCGCAAGGATGAACCAACTTGGAGGCGAGTGTCAACGAACGTGTGTGTCAAGGCGTGTGTTTGTGAGGCTCGCGGGGCGTTGTCGCGGGACCGCTCTAGATCGGAAGTGTTACTCAACCCTTTGAGGGCCGCGAGCCCGCAGTAGCTGGAAGAGATAAGGGCACCGCTATCAGTCCAGTATCGGCGCGCCCAACGACGGCGTGGTGGCGCGCGGTCCGTCACGCCCCCCTCCACACACACACACACACACACACACACACACACACACACACACACACACACACACACACACACACACACACACACACACACACACACACACACACACTCGCTCACACTCACAAACAGCTGGGCGGACGCAGCAGTTTCCTCTGCAATCGGCAGAAAATGGAACCGACCGACCATAGTTGCAGGCGAGCGGGCGGGCGGGCGCGCGGCTTGATAATAACGCCATAGCCCTCCTTGCTCTGTGGTGCGTACAGGCGCGCGCGCTCACTCACACACGGACACGCGCACACACGCACGTGAATGCCGAAAGGACGCGGAGTAGGAGCAGGGAACGCCCGCATTGGCAGGCCAGCAGCAGGCAGGTCTGTCCTGTGTCGAGCTGAGCGCCGTGCTGGGTAGGCAGCCCCGCCACGCCACGCACCGCTGTGCCGCGGCCTGCCTACCCCGCGCTCGTCGGGCGGCGAGGAGGGCCTGGATTGGCTGGCTGGCACCTTAGCCCGCTCCGCCACTGCCATCTTCATCATCATCATCGTCGTCGTCATCGTCGTCGTCATCATCATCATCATCATTATTGGGTCATTAGTCGCGTGGTGGCGGCCAAACTCAATCATAATGACAAAGAGATCGGCCCGGCCAGCGTGCGCGGCGGACTGCACTGGCCGCGTGCCCCGACGGCGTGCCTCCACGGCCTGCTCGCGCCGCGGGGCCGGCGGCGTGGCATGCCACCAATCGGCACCGGCGCGACATTGTGCCTGAAAGAAAGCACCGTGATTGGGTGAAAGGTTCACCTGGTAGGCGTCGAGCTGGGGCTGGGGCCCGAGGGGCCGGAGCCTGTTGAGCCGCGCCAGGCTCGACGTGTCCAGCAGGGAGGACACGGGCGTGAGGCGGGGCGAGTCCAGCAGGGAGGCGGCAGGCGAGTGCTCCTGGTCGTGCTCCTCCGTCAGGCTGAGCGAGTCCAGCAGCGAGGGCGGCGGCGACGGCCGGACGTCCATGGAGTACGGCAGGGACAGGGGCCGGCCGCCCCCCGTGCGCACGAAGTCGAACACGGGCCGCGCCAGGCTGGACCGCGACGCCGCCGCGCCCGAGAAGGCCGAGAAGGCCGAGGACATGGTGGACGGCCGGCCGTTGCTGGCCGCCATGGCCTTGCGGCCGTCCGCGGGGGCTGGACGCGGAGCACGCGACGCCCGCGGCGACCTGGGCGAGCGCGGCATGTCCAGCATGCGGTGGTGGTCCAGCACGAAGGCGGGCGGGGGTGCGCCGCGGTGCTGCGTCTCGGCCAGCATGGCGGCGGCGGACACGACTCAGAGCATATCCTGGGGCGGGCCTGTGAGCTGGCAGACGGCGCTTCGTAGAGTACACACACACACTGATCGCGACGAAGGCCGCGGGGTGCCTTGTCCACGGGGAACCACGGGGTCGTTGACGCACCCTGACCTGTCTCGAGGAACGTCCGCGTCGGACTGGGCTGGCCGCGCTGGCGGCGCGCGCGCGGTGCGGTCCCGGCGTGCACGGCGGGGCGTGGCGGCGTGGCGGCGTGGCGATGCAGGCGGAGTGGGGCCCGGCCGCCGCCACGGCGAGCGGCACCGCGGCGGTAGGAGTACGCGGACGCCTCTCTCTTTGTGCACCGACCGGACTGTCCCTCCCCCGACAGCCCGACAGCCCGACAGGCAGGGGTGCTCGGCGACGGCGGCCGAGGGCGCGACTCTGGAACCCGCCCAAAATAAGACTCGAAACGTTGAGCTCGGCCTTTGCCATTAACTCGGCCTTCTCGCGGCGCGTTGAGTCACCGCACGCCTCGGACCTGCGGAGCGGCGGGGAGGGAGTCAGACGCCGAGGCGGCGGCAGGTCGTGGAAGCGAGATGACATCACCGAACCTACACGGCGACATCTGCGGAACACGCAGCCTGCCCTACCCAGCCGCACCGGCGTTTAGAGCGTCGCGACGCTCATCCGAACCGCAAGGAGCGTCGCCGCGCCAACCTTGCATTCCTTCATGCAAAGCGTCGCGCTTCTCTCGCGACGCCGCGATTCGCCTTGCCGGTGACGACACGGCGCCCCATCCATCCCCTGCCCGCGGTGCGGTGGCGGTGGAGGCTCCACCGCGGTGATGGCAGCGTGCGATAGAGCAAAGACCACTCGCTAATGCTTGGGCCAAAAGAATTTATTCCTTTTTTTTACATTTAGAACTTATTTAGAACTTAGTGCCTCGTGAACTAACAGAACATGTAATTTTTCGTGGGACAGTCTAGCGGTGGCGTGGCGCAGGGTGGCGCGGCGTGGCGCAGCGTGGCGCAGCGCCGACAGCTGGGGGTGCAGCCGCGTGGCCTTGGCGGCGGCTCCCGAGGTTCACGGACGCCGAGCTCGTTCATCACAGCCTGTCGGATTCCAGCCCCGAGCAGGTGTCCTTGCGCGCGGCGGCCCGGCGGGCGCGGCGCGGGGTGGCGGCGGCCGATTCAACTGGTAGGGCGCGGCAGAGGGTCGCGCTCTTGAGGGTGGCGGCGGGTTGAGCAGGGCTTGCTTGTGCCGGCCGGGGAGCGCGGCGATGGCGCTGCTGGGCTGCGGGGCGTTGCAGCCTCCCACCCTCGGCCACGCCGTGCCATGGCCGCGGCTCACCCCGCGCCTCGGTATTGGCGCGAGGGCGCTCAACAGGTCCATGACCCCAGGACCACGCCCGACGCCCGCCCACCCTCGTCGCTCTGTCTCCCTCGCATCCCCACGCGACGCGACGCCCCGTGAGAGCGAGATGGACAGAGCGACCACCGTCCGGAATCTACCCCCGTCACTTCGCCTCTCCGGCCGTGCAGAGTCAAGAGCAGCATCCCCGCCCTGCCCCGCCCTGCCCCGAGCCGCGCGATGTCAAGTAATGAATGGGGACAGGGGGAGGAGGGGGGGAGTGTGAGTTATTCCACTGAATGCACGGCGGGTCGGAGCCGGAGAAAGGTCTTTCCATTCTAGAGTATGGATTCTCGTGCGGTGACACAAGACAATGGACACCGTAAAGATCCCGCCTCGTTCTCAGCGGAGAAACGCCAGGTGAGTTAGCATGGCAGGTTTACAAACGCCGTGTGGGCAGGCAGCCCATCGTGCACCTCCAACTACATCTCTCCCCCCTCCCCTTCCTCTTTCCCCCTAATCGGCTTCTGCCTCTTCAAAATATCGAAACTTTTATCCGATTTATCGGTCTGAGAGGAGAGTAGTCTTTGAATTTTTTGGAGAAAGAGGCCTTCATCCGAGTTCGGTGGTCTGTGACGTACAAGCCGTGCAGTTTTATTTAAGTCAAGTTGGGGCTTTTCGGTGTGGTAGGTTGGTAGGAGTCTCACGTGGTTGGTTGGGGGAACGTAAAGCAGAGGGCTAGAAGGCGGCGACGGGAGGGAACCTGTCTTGTTTCATTATTGTAGTTTCCATCCATTCCCGGTGTTAGAATTTTCGAACAATGGCAGCCATAAGCTTGTTGAACCCCAAAGCCGAGTTCGCTCGTGCCGCTCAAGCCCTCGCTGTCAACATCTCGGCGGCCAAAGGAATTCACGATGTGATGAAGACCAATCTTGGCCCCAAGGGAACCATGAAAATGTGAGTACGACATAACCCTACCGGTGCACCCCATGTGGCCCCGTCTTATCGATAAAATATTGTATTTTGGAGTGCTTACTTTTCCACCTGCTGCTCAAGACCGCGTTGTTACATGGTCGACCCGTATTTTACGTTTTTCCCGCCTGATTCAGTTTCTGAATCATTGATCTGGTTGAGGCCCCGTGACTTCTTAAAGGCCTGTGAGCCGCTGGAATCAGTTTTCAGATTCTGCGACTTTTTTGGCGGTTTGGTTGGTTTGATAAGCCCAGCCTTACATTCATTCAATTTTAATTCAATATTAATTCAAATTTAATCCCACACCCGATCGTTTCATGTCAATATGTTTATCCCTAACTTGCCTCTGACTCCGCACCTGTTTTTACTTTTGATTTTGTAACCTTCTATTTAATGATCTGGGCAATAATTTTTGTTGAATAGTCATAAATTTAAGTTAAAGTACCTTATGGAGTAACTTTTTCCCACTCTTTTTACTATTTCTGATACTTATGCTTGAACTTGTAGGTTAAGTTCACCATTGTTTCTTTGTTGTGATCCTAATATTACTGTCTTGTTCTCCCACTCAGGTTGGTGTCTGGCGCTGGTGACATCAAGATCACAAAGGATGGCAATGTATTGCTTCATGAGATGCAGATCCAGCACCCGACTGCTTCTCTGATTGCTCGTGCTTCAACAGCTCAGGATGACATGACTGGTGATGGCACAACCTCGACTGTCCTGCTCATTGGAGAGCTGCTTAAGCAGGCAGATTTGTTCATCGCTGAGGTTTGTATCTCTATTGTCTAATTATCTATTTTTGTTGTCCCTGTTGTCTTATTTTCATGGGGAAACACTGATCATTTTGCTCACTCAGGGTCTGCATCCCCGCATCCTCACTGAGGGATTTGAACAAGCAAGGAAGAAAGCTGTTGAGGTCCTGGACTCGATGAAAATCCCCACTGAAGCCAAGAGGGAAAGCCTGATCGATGTAGCCAAGACGTCCCTGGCCACCAAGGTGCACCCTAAGTTGGCAGCAGTGCTTGCTGGAGTTTGTGTCGATGCTGTTTTGGCAATTCGACAGGACAAGAAACCAGTTGACCTTCACATGATTGAAATGATGGAAATGCAGCACAAAACTGAAATGGAAACAACTCTCATCAAAGGTCTTGTCATGGACCATGGAGCCAGACACCCTGACATGCCCAAGCGGGTTGAAAATGCGTACATTCTGACCTGCAATGTGTCTATGGAGTATGAAAAGAGTGAAGTCAACTCTGGCTTTTTCTACAAATCAGCTGAGGAAAGGGAGAAGCTTGTTCTGGCAGAAAGAGAATTTATTGAAAACCGTGTAAAGAAAATCATTGAGCTGAAAAAGAAGTTGTGTGATGGTACTGATAAAACCTTTGTTGTCATTAATCAGAAGGTCTGTTCATATTTCTATGTAAATGTAACTAAACATTCTACATCCAAAAAATGTGTAACATGAATAATATTTTTGCACAGGGTATTGACCCCATGTCCCTGGACATGCTGGCCAAGGAGGGCATCATTGGACTGCGTAGAGCTAAGCGCCGTAACATGGAGCGTCTTGCTCTTGCCTGTGGTGGTATGGCTGTGAATTCAGTGGATGACCTGGATGAAAGCTCCTTGGGTTATGCTGGACTTGTTTATGAACATGTGCTGGTGAGTTATGCGTAATTTCATTTGAGGACAAATTTTTCATTTTATGTCATATCAATCAATTTTGTTTGCAGGGTGAGAACAAATACACATTTGTAGAAGAATGTAAGTTCCCCCAAAGTGTGACAATCCTCACCAAAGCGCCTAATAAGCACACACTAGTCCAAGTTAAAGATGCCATTCGAGATGGGCTTCGTGCGGTGAACAACACTTTGCAAGACGGTAAATTGCACTCTTTGTAGGATATAAGCAAAAGAATTATTTTATTCAGCTTCCTGCTATTCTGACGCCCTCCACTTGTTTTTCAGAATGTGTTGTTCCTGGAGCTGGTGCCACAGAAATAGCCACTCACCGAGAGCTAATGAAGTACAAGGAGACAGTCAAGGGCAAGGCCCGCCTCGGCATTCAAGCGTTTGCTGAGGCAATGCTCGTTATTCCTAAGACACTAGGTAAGCCTATACTGTTTGATTTGATGGAGCTCTTCATTTGCTTTCCAGACAAACATACTTTGACTGACTTCAATTGTTAATTCGGTACTTGTTACAGCCGTGAACAGTGGTTTTGATTCGCAAGACACCATAGTGAAGCTACAAGAGGAGGCCATTGCTACAGGAGAAGCTGTTGGTCTCGATATTAATTCTGGAGAAGTTTTAAAACCAGCAGAAGCAGGAATCTATGACAACTTTATTGTGAAGAAACAAATTATCAACTCTTGGTAGGTTTGACAAAGTGGAGAAGTAGTTCTTCTGAAATTATTTAGAGTCTGTGAAATAACTACTTTTTTCTTTCAGCACTGTCATTGCTAGCAATCTTCTTTTGGTTGATGAAATTATGAGAGCTGGTATGTCATCACTGAAGGGTTAAGAAGAGCTAAATCATATCTGAAGTGATCCTTCTATCATCCACTGCAAATGTGGAGGCTTCTACACTTAACATATGTATTATCCGGTGGGACCTTGCTTTTGCATTTATCTTAATTTATTCACACCCTGTGGTGGGTCTCTAAGTTACATATTGCTCTGCTTGTCATTGCCAGTGATGGCATTAAAATTTGTTCTAATTTAGCATTTAAGAACCATCCCGTGCTAATTTTATACCTAATTCATCTCATTTATGTTTGGTCCATCTCACCATTCTGTGCCTTTCACATTGTTTTGTAACATATGAACTAAATTTGTTTGCAATAAGGCAGACTGTAAAATTGCTTTGAAAATTATTTTATTTTATTTCTTATCCTGCTACACATTGAATACAAAGGTACATTTGATGAAATAATTGGACACACATCACATTTATTCAACAAAGCTGTTAAAATCAGATGAACTGGAATGGCGCAGGACATTAGCCAGTCAAATTTTTAAGTCTGGGTAGAGAGATCATGTAACTAAACATTCACTGTTAGTGTCAGTCCACATGAGGGAGACATGATAAGGCCTCCCTTGGAGATCAACTTTTTAAATTAGTCATGAGTACAAGAGTAACATCACATGTGATGAGCAGGAATATCCATTAACTTCCTAGAACATGTATGCTATGCAAGTCTACCAATCCCTCCATGTTCCAAGACTAAGTAATTAATTTGTGAATCTGAGAGAAACACTGATTACTTTAATTGTTTCATTTTCATCATTGGAATATTGTGCAATAAGCAGATTTTTAAAGTCTACTTACAAAGTTAGTCATATTTGTGACTAGATCTCAGGTATCTCATTCAAATATATGGAAACAATGAACGAAAAAAAGCACAATAAGATACTTAACCACCAAACACTATCACACATGTTTGTATCAAAAATACAAATATTGTCCCAATGAAGTACCAAATTTATTCATACTTTCTGATCTACTGGAGCAACATAATACAACAAACGGTTGAGGGGGAACAAGATATTGCATTCTAAGCAGTTACTTGATTTATATTAAGACAGTTTTGGTTGACAAAAATGCAGTACTGACAACCACATCAAAAAATTTTGTGATTCAGGCAAAAATAAAACAAAAAATACATAATCATTACACAATGATTTGAGTTATTACACAAGTCAGTCACAAAAGTGTAAAAGTCTACATTTTTAACAAAATAAGTTTTAAAAACAGACATCAAACGTCGATCAAAATTTCTGTTAAGTTCAGTGTATTGGAATAAACTTACATAACAATATTTTTCAAAATAATAACAAATATATGATAAAAAAAATACTGAATAGAAATCTTTCAAGTGCTCACTTACTTACTTACATCAATAGAATATGTCAAGGCAACAGAAAAAATTCTGCACATGGACGGTATTGAAAGCAAACAATACCAGTAGCAACACTGTGTTTTCTTCATAGTACTGGTATCATTCCCTAAAAACTAAACTACCTGCATAAAATAATACTTTGATTCATTGTGTTTGGATACTGAATTTTGAAAACTAACAACCAACTCCATAGCACTCATATGGACCAGGAAAGTAATCGGGGAACGCAATATTCCATACAATGGCAGCAGTCATAAGCCCCAGGTATAAGATGATAGAAGCCCACCAGATAACTCGTTCCCATGATCGCACTTCCAAGTTACGAAGTACCTGAATTCCAACAAGAAGTCCAGCTACAGCACCAGCCAAATGAGCAACATATCCAACCTGGAAACAGCAAAATTACGAAAGAAAACAATGTAAAATCATATAAAACTAAACAACAGACTTAGGAGATTGAGTTATTTGCTTACCTTGTCATCCACCTCATGCAATCTGTTGTATATGGCTGTTCCAACATCTGACACTATTAACAACAGAAATACAATCAACTGGTACAGAGCAAACTGCATTTCCTGAAAATTCTGAAACATACAAAAAAAGAATGTCACGGACAGTTTTTGTCAAGTTTAAATCTCTTTTAATTAATTGCTTACTCACCATGATGATAGTAGCAATGTGTGCGGTCATGATTGCATACACTCCTCCAGACGCTCCAGCAAGATATACATTTGGGTCAGAGACTGACGTTCCCAAGGACCCAGCAACAACTCCCGCCAAGTAAATGAGTAGCACACGCCACCATCGATGAACCATTTCTAGTGGTATTCCCAACATGATCTGAACCATCAAGTTGACTGCTAAATGAAAGACACTGAAAATCATGATGAAACAAAACCAAAGTAAATTATTTTGAACTGCACACTATTTATCAGGACATCAACACACTACTGTAAAACTGCACTCTATGACTCACCCCACATGTACAAACATGTATGTGAAGTACCGCCAAGCTTGTGATCTTTCACGAGGATTGTAAATAAATAGTTTTGCAGCAGGCCCACTGACCGTAGATCTGCCAGTTTCAACAACATCATACAAAAATGCAATGATCTGAAACAAGGCACACAAAAACAATGATAATTCTGCGGAACAAAACTAACTGGGGACGTTTTTTATTTTTTCAACCAACATTCAAGCTTACCTCAATTATGCTCACAATGATCATGCAAACTGCAGGAGGATTGCAGGTGTATTCATCTTCATATTCACCAGCATCAATATTATCCATAGCACGCTGGAGTGCATGATCAGTAGTGTCTGTGGCTCTTTGGACAGATGGTGGAGGTCGTCTTGGAACAATCGTCTTTCGAACAAATGTGTGAAGGCCTTGTCCAAACTTGCTTTTTATTTCTCGTTCTTGTATCTAGAAAACAAGCAAATTTTAGAGGCTCATAATAAGTAATGACAACAACTCTCTTAATTCATTATAGAAAAGGCAGGACCCTCACCATTTTGAAAAACTCTTCATATTCTATATATCCATCTTTATTTTCATCTGCTCGAGCCAAAATACGTTTAATACATCTGTTCGGAATGTCCTGTTCAAAGGATTCACTTTTTATAATTCGTTTCATTTCCGCCAATGACAGTCGTCCATCAGCATCCTCATCATACTGAAAAGAAATGTGAAAAAAATAAAACAATAATTCATGGGCACATACATATTCATTGAGCATGTCAAATAGACTTTCATAGCGCTCACCTTATTAAAGATCATCTGCCAGTGCTGAAACAAAAAGGAACCCCCGGTTATTATGGTTAAGACACCACACTATCAAGATACTAACAAACTTGATTAATTACGAGATAACTATTCCAATTAATTACGAGATAACTATTCCAATTACTCACAGGGTACAGATGACCCATATTGATGGCAGTGACATCACCTGATGAGGTCATCTTGTCCTGTGAAGAGCCCTGTCACAAGGAACACCAAAGGTTACTGCTCACTTACAACTACCAGCCACAGTGGTTCACAGTTCAACAGGTATCCCCAAAATGTATACCAAGTCGTCACCACAATTGACGTTCAAATTGCAGCTTCAAACAACTATCCTCGTTGAAATTAGCTCCCAAAGGAAACGAGTGAACCCTGAGGTACTACAGCTACAGCTAGTGGAGAAGTACTCTTCTTCACACCAGGCTCGAGGGGGAACTCGCAACTCCAAGTGACGCCAACAAAGATAGTTTTATCAAAGGGCGAGGACACCGCGGCCCTGGGTTCCGGAAGATGACTCATGCACACTTCCTCTGTGGCCAAGTTTGACGCTAGAGAGGGAGAAGGGGGGCAGGGATCAGGGATACCCGTTCCGTTCGTCCACATCCACTCACTTACCGCTGTGGCCGTGGCTGCCGATGACGGCCCGTGTCCGTTGTGTCCGGAATCCTCCCAAACATTCCTCCCGCCCTCCCCCCGCGCCCCCTCGTCCCCGCCCCCCGCCGCCCCTCCTGTCAACGACCCCGACCCAGAGAGAAATTTACTCGTCACATCACCGTGACACGCCATGCCTTTAGCGTACGATAAATAATGACGTGATCCCTGAAAGTTCTCTCGTGTGCAAAAGTTTTTGCGGGTGATTCAGATAGCAGGTGTCCTGTATTTCACCCGAAGCAAGTTCCTTAGTTACACTTAGTTACAAAGTTGAGTGTGTTCTTTTAGATTTTTCATGTTGAAAGAAACAAATGAACGTGTCAAACGTAAACAAAAAGCTTCTGCAAAAATGTGTGTTTTCAAATAAATGTCAGATGATGGTGTCTGCTTTTATTGACGGTGACGTTACGAAACCACAGAAGTAAAAATGTGTTGGAGAGGAAGGCTCAATTAATTCACTTTTTTCTCACTTCAGTACTTTAATCTTTCTTATTGTTGCCTGAGAAAGTCGATGCCATGGGTTGTTCCCTTTGTAATCAGGCAAAGGAATGTGAGGATGAAGAACCCAAACCAAAAGAGTATTCTTGGTGAGTTGAAAAATCAAAGTCATTGAAATTTGTTTTGTTTTATTCCGCATAAATTGTGTTTGTATTCATCTTAGGGATAAGAGACCTCAGGTAAATCCTCATGATTTCATTATTGAAAACCTGAAAGGTGAGGATGTGTGCCGCACTTCTGGCTCAGTGAATGGTCAGCAGTTAGTTATACAAAACTGTTCAAACAGTATGATATTTGTTCTTGATTGTATTGATTCGATCAACATAGACGACTGTGCTAACTGTAAAATTATTTTGGGCCCGGTCAAAGGAAGGTAAGTGCCGTGCTGAGTATGCTTGATATTATTTTTCCCTTGCTTTTCTTTTTTAATCTGCAATTATCTCTGTTGCAGTGTATTTGTAAGAGATTGTTCGGATTGTGTGCTTGTCGTCCCATGTGGACAGTTTCGCCTCAGGGACAGTCACCGATTGGATGTGTTTCTTCACTGCGCCACTCAACCCATCATCGAATCGTCATCACACATCCGATTTGCATGCATTCGTTTGCAGTACAACCATCTGAAAGGTAAAATTAATCAAATTTTATACTCTGGGTGTTACGTTAAATGACAATTAATTTTAATATCAACATCTGTATGTTCTTAATTACTATTGTCCTGAAGATCATATGAAGATGGCTGGTCTGAGTGCTTTTAACAATCTATGGAGCAGTGTTCATGATTTCACTCCTGTGGATGGTGATGGTAACTGGCGCAAGCTATCTCAGAAAGCACGACTACAAGAGTACATAACTCCACCTTTCCCACCTCAACTTCGAGAGTATGTAATCATAGCTATAATACATTTCTCTTCATAAACAACTTTGTTTGACTACAGGACCATGGCCACCTAAAATTATACTCCCAACAAAATAATGTTTTCTGCTTCTTTTTGTCTTAGGGCAGGTTGGACTGTAACTTGTGACTCTGGACTGATACCAATTAGTCAAGGAGTTGCAGATTTCAGTGACTGGGACATATCTTTTGTGCTAGTATTTGGAGATAGTGATAACCGTCAAAGTGATATCGCCTTGAAATTTCTTTCGTCACTTCTCCATCAGAATGTGAGTGTATTTTACTGTATCAACTTGTGTGCTGTGACTGCTGTGTTAAAAAGAAAATTCATTGTAATTTCCCCTTTTTGTTTTTTCAGGATAAATGTTCATTTTTATCAAGTAGGGAAGTCCAACTGCAGTCTGTGGATGCCATGGCCATTGGTCTGGAGCCTGCAGTTGCAAGTAAACTTGATAATGGGCCAGTTGTTGGCTTAGTTGTTGGTGGGCAAAATATAATTGAAATATGCCTGAAGGTAATTTCTTGCCTCTATTTCTCCCATTAAAGATTCAGTCAGTGATAAATAACTTATTTTGTATTGTGTTTGTTACAGTTACTGGAGGAAAGCGGTCTTGAAAGTAACATATATGTTAGTCCAGACCCTTGCAGTGCCTCAAAGCAAGCCAGCAGTTTCTTTCAGTGTGCAGCAATGCACTTGGGCTGCTAAGCATCAGTCAGTTCTGGGGAAGTGCCATGAAAAAGCACCAAAAATCACTTACTGTAGTATTTTCAATATTATTTTAACATAAAAAAAAACAAAAAAAAAAACACTATTATTATTTTTGCTCTAGTCATCTAATTATCTTAAACTCATGTTCCTTTTAGCTAAGAAATCCTGTGATTAGGCACCAGACTTAGCAAAAGATTTCTTTGTGAACACAGAAACTTTATGAATAATCAAACGTTTTTCTTGTTCTGTCTTAAGTAGCCATGGAAAATGACCTTAATGTTAGTTCTCAGCAGATACTGTTTCTTAGAGCATTATGAACAGGAATTCAGAGCCTAGCTATTTTAATGTTGTGATTTATGCTTGCATGACATATTTCTTTGTGATCGCACATTGTGATTGTAAACACCTCCTTTCAACTTAGGACTTGACTGACAGACAGTGTCCTCAATTTATTATAAGCAATGATACTATTTCTTCATCTTGATTACTCTCGCCGAATTTATACCGAGCTAACAGTTAGTGTATTTGAGACTTATTTTGTATTATGCTCTTTGAACAATTTGGATTAATCAAGAGAAACTAATTTTCTATCAGTATTTTTGAAGTCCGTCCATTTTGTCATGTATGTTTACCATGTACAAACGAGTGTCTCACTCAGCACTTTTATTTTTTTTTGTAGGCAGATTACATGTTTGCACTTTACAAATGTGGCGCCCTTCATTTTTCTCTCCTTGCAATTGGTTTGATGTGCTCATTTATATTCTTGAATTTAATACAAGGTCCAAACCCAAACGTGGTTTGCCCTTTACCTCCCTCGTTAATTTTTTTTCCCCCTCGAAAAAAATTCCTTTGTTGCGATCCCCCGGCGGGCAGGCCGGGGCGAGCCAGGGCCCTAGGCTGGCCGGGTCGGGTGGGCCCACTGGAGGCTAGCCCACTGGAGGCTAGCCCACTGGAGGCTAGCCCACGAGCGAGGCCAGGAGCGCGCTGTTCACGCCCCCTCGGGGGCAGGTGACGCCCGGCCGGAGGGGTTCCACGCACTCCCAGGTGTTCCAGCAGATGACGCGGTCACCCTCGATGAAGCACACCTGCGGCTGGTGGGACGCGCGCAGCTCCGGGTCCTGGAAAAGAGGGCTCGTCACAGGGAAGCAACGCACTTGGAGCAGTCGTGTCACGACCGGCGGGAGTCGCTTGGCCACCAAACTCGAGAACTTACTGGAACCATGGTACTGTAGTTGGAAGAAAACATAGAAAATACACGTGTAACCCGTTGGGTTTGGTTTATGTTATATACAGTTTCGCTCCGTTTGCACCCAACCAAACAAAACTTCCACTCAACCATCTTCCCTCAAAAGTCACATTTATTAATTTAATATTCTATTCTAAAAGAAAACAATAAATAATGGAAATCATCTACGAGAACATGCGAATTCTGTTAGCGGCACTACCAAAAAGTCTCCCCAAATCCAAGTCTTTATTAGGTGAGAAACATTCACTATAGTAATGAGTGGCGCATCAGGGCCGCCGTGGGCGCCCCCTTTGACTGCGAGGCGAGCCAGTCCACTTGCGGTCCGGTCCATGATGCGGTGGGGGTGGGGACCGGCGGGGACCTGCCAGCCAAGGAGGCCCAGCAGGCGAGCAGCGACGAGGGGTCCCGGCCGGCCTCACTGCCCCGCTCAGCCAATCAGGGTGGCGAGCAGGGCTGGCCCGAGCGGAGCCTTGTCTGCTAGGAAGCCGGAGCAGCGAAGGGTCTTGCCCTTGCGCGAGTCACCGATGCTGCATATCTCGGGCTGTGTCTCCGAGGAGATGCGAGGCCTTCGGTCCGGGGACTCCGACAACGGCGCCTGCGTGCACGGCCACAACCCAAAGCAACGTATCAAGCATGCAGTCCAGTCATGCAGCAAGGCATCGACAACTACTGTACAGGCCAACTGAAAAACCGTTTTCAGTAGATGACAGAAAGTGTTAGAATTTTTTGTTTTTGCTTTCCAGAAGAAAAAGAAAAGTAAGATGCCTTTTTGCCGCCGCAAAAACAACCTATATGCTTCAACGGTAAAAGATTTTAGATATTATTTTGCCCCAGTGACTTTTAACAAACACGATAAGCGACGAAACTGCATGCGAAAGCCACAATCCAAACAATGAAAAACTGAATATATTCAGTTTTTCATTGTTTGGATTGCGAGATGAGAAAATTGAATATGGTCTACACTACAGGCCGCTTTCGAAGACATTCAACGGCTTATGCATTCAAAAGTGTTGACGACAGAAAACATAACAGTGACAGACGAGTACCTGCGTGTACTTGGAGTGCCTCAGCTTGCCGCAGAAGTTCTTCGGCGACCAGTAGATGTCGCCCTGGATCTCCTCGGGCGTGGTGCCGCGGGTCGGGGTGCGCGTCGAGTTGACGGCGCCCCTCTCCAGGCGGATGTACGTCTTGTAGTCGGTGTCGCTGCAAACAGCAGTGTGAGGTTACTCGACTCGGGTCGGCCGCGCCAGGGTTCTCAAGCTGTCGGGTGGCCTATGGGGTTTACATCGCACCACTCACCCGTAGAAGTAGGTCCATCGGTTGGGGCGGCCTTCGGTCGCGTTCTTCTCCCACTTGATGTTGCTGACCTGGCCGGGGAAGCCGCCGTAGTCCAGCAGCACTGACAGGATGTCGAAGTCCTCTTCGTCGGTGGTGCCGTTGGTGAGCTTCTGGTAGGCCAGCAAGCACTCGTCCGTCACGGGGGCCTTGGCCATCGGCCCCGTCGGCTCCATCTGTTGACGAGCACTGTTAGCTTCGTCGCTCTGTCTCTCTCGCACGTCAACGGGACGTCAACAGTGATCGCGACGAGACGATCATTCGGAACAGCTGGGCGACAGCCATTCCACCAACCTGCATCTTACCCGCTCGGAGGCCGTCGGAGCTGCAGTGCTGGGTGCCGCGGTCGAGGTGGTGGTGGCTGCTGGGGTGGCTGCCGGGCTGGCTGCCGGGTTGGCTGCTGGGCGGGCTGCGGGGTTGGCTCCGGGGGCGGCTGCGGGGGCGGCTGCGGGCTTGGCTGCGGGGGCGGCTGCCGGGGTGCCTGATCGAGAGGCCAGCGGGGTGGCTGCGGTCGGCTGCTGTGCGTGGTGGTGGAGGTGCTGGTCAGCCGGCCGGCGAGGAGCGCACTTCCCGCTCGCTTCCCCGGAGTCGCCTGTAAAAGAATCAGGCAAACAGCAGTCAGTCGGAGACGAAAACACGGTGGGACTCGCCACAAGGAGACGTACCTCCCGGTCTGCAGGGCGTCAACGCGGCGATCACCTGCTTCGGGAAGCCGAACGGGTCAAAGCCGCCGGCCTCGGAGGGAGGCTGCGTCCCTCTGGGCGCGAACACGCTGCCCAGCCCGGGCGCGGCCTCGGCGGGGGGCGGCACCGCGAATAGCGCCGCCAGCACCACGGCTACCTGCGGATAACAGAGTGCTGTGACTCAAGGCGCGTGCGCCTCACACACCGACACATCTGTGCTCATCTGACACGACAACGTATGTCGTATGGGAAACCCATAGTAGATACGCTGTTATGTCAGATGAACACAGACATGGCAGAGGGCGGTATCGACGGAGACCACGCAGGGATCCCCCTCGCCATGCCGACCGCGCACAAAGTATATCAATACTATTCTCCACCCCAGTTAGGAGTCCGGCGGGGGGCCACAATTACTTATTCCTGGGAATTTCCCCACCATGACTGCATGCGGTTGCATAACAGAGTGGGATCGATTACCGGAGTCATCGCCATGCACAATAAATGAGGCTCCGAACACTCGGAACCAGACGCGCCTCCGCCGCAGAGGTGGCGCCAACTTATCTTGTCGATTGCTGACGCACAGTGGGTCAGAAGACCGTCGAGGCGGCCAAAATCCCGGTCACGTTTTGAGCTGCAGAGTCGCTAAATGGGACTCGAATCGAACGTGTGACCCCACCAATGGATTGCTCTCAAAACGAGGAATCCATTGGTGGGGTCACACGTTCTATTCGAGTCCAAATTAGCGCCTGTGGAGCTCAAAATGCGTCTAGCATTTTGGCCGCCTCAACGGTCTTCTGACCCACTGTGTGACGCCGTCCCGCCGTCTTGAACTTGAACGCGCAGCCGCGAGAGCAGCGCGGGCCGAGCCAGCGGCCGGAGGACGGCCCTGAGCCGCAAGATGCACCCGTGAAACCGGTCCACCCGCCCCGCCTCGGCCCCCCTCCCCTAGGCCGGGCCTCGCAGTATGACAAACAAAAACTTGCAACAACTCTGGAAACGCGCGCACGGCGTGCACTTCGTGATGAGCAGCGCCGATGATGTGATTGAGGAGAGTAACATCATTTTGGTGAAAGCTTTCCGCGCGCGCGTCCCTGTGTGTGCGGAGCAGCCTTTTTCCCCACGAGAGGTTCTGCCCACAAAAGGGGCCACGATGACGGCCGTCTCATATATGAAAGGACTGGTGGTCGTCCAGTGGTGGCAATGCTTCCGATATAGAGCGTCGCAGGCTGGGCTGGGCTGGGCTGGGCCCCGTGGAGGTAAACATCAGAGCGCCGCATCTGGCGCGCTGTCCCGGGCTGTCCGCCGCAGATAGGCCGTTGCTGTCCGCCCGCACCGTCTGTTTGGCCCGTATCGACAAATCCGGCAAACCACACAAAGCGCGCCACAAGCTCCAATAAAGTATAACGCGCTGTGAATTCCTCCTATCCGCCCGCGGCCGCGGACGGACGGACAGACAGACAGACAGACGCGCGGACGAACAGGCAGATGGATGGGGCCCGCTCAGGGTAGGGGCACGGTGTCCACACATGATGATTCCCTCCCTCAAAGGGAATGCGGGGGCGGGGGGCAGAAGGCAGCAATGACCTAAAACCGCTCCGCTACCTGGACACTGGACGGCCACCTTACATTCTGTCTCGACATTCGCATGCATGCGCGCACGCACGTACGCACGCGCGCGCGCACACACACACACACACGCTGATGCCTGGCACCGTCCCAGTACCTCGCCCGGCAAGTTCACGCGACCGTTACTCGCAGAAAATGTCTGTGCGGCAGGGACCCGCAGGGACACACACGCGCACACACAAACACACACACACACACACACACACACACACAGACATACACAAACACCCGACGACCAACATAACAGTGCTCGATGTTTTGACCCCTCATGGAGGCCCCTGCACCTTTCCCGTGTTTCTCCCGGGACCACGGAGCCAACTCCTACTCCTGGTGGTGACCCCCGACCGCACGGCGCCGCACGGCACACCTCGACGAGGAGGTGAACACTTCAAGAAATCGTGTACAGACCACTCAGTATTACGCTGTATTACATTGGTATTACACGTGGATGACGGCATTACAATGCTAAATTTTGCACATTCGACCCTAAAATGGCATTACTCATACGTGTATTACGCGTAATACACGGCTTTTTTTTTGCACAGGGCATTACGGAAGTGTTTACCCCCCCTCGCACCTCGAGCCATTCCAGATCCAGCAGTCGCCTGATGGCTGTCAGCCGATCGCCATCAGCTCTGGCGTGCTCTGGAAGACAGCGAATTGGAGATATGCTGGGTAATCCCCTGTGACGTCAGTGCAGCCAGTGCTGATGGGAGCGCCGCCATTAGAGAGCCAGGGACACTTAGGCGAGGCCCTGGCAGGGGCCGCGGGGCCGCGGGGCCGCCGTCAACGAGGCCCTGCTATGGGCGCGCGGTTCGGGGTGGCCCACTGGCCCGGCGGCGGCGCCTCGCCTCGAGTGCGCTTAAAATAACTCGAGGACACTAAAACGGCCATAAACAGCAGAGTCTCTAAATCCAGCCGCCGCAGCAGGAAGAGGCCGCGCACGACGACGCACTGCGCGGCGGCGACTGCACTGTACAGACGACGGCCCCGTGAGCGGGACGAGCAAGACCTGGAGCGGAGGCAGGCGGAACAGCAGAGCAAGGTACCTGGATGAGTGTTCCCGCCATTCTCGAGCGCGGTCGCGAAGAGACTGCCTCCGCCTCACGAGTCCTGGACGGAGCGCGGCTCGGTGCCGCCGGGGCACGGCGGGGCACGGCCAGGCACGGCACGCCGGGGCACGGCACGCCGGCCCGCAAACCGGTTGCCTGCTTGCGCCTCTTGAGCCCATTCGTCATCAAGGTTATCACATAGATTGAGCCGCTTTTTCGCCAAGTCCCTGGACGTCTTCTCCGTCCGCCGTTTAAAACAACTCGCGGATGTTTCCTCGCGCAAACAGGCTCCACGGGGCTGACGTGCGATCCAGCCTCGGCGGCCAGAGCCAGCAACAACACGACGAGGAGATGCTCCGGACTTCACCATGCAGTGGCAGACACACACACGCTGGCGGCCTTCGGCAGGACGGTGAAAATCGGTAAACAACGCGAGGGTCCTCTTTCCTGAAGCATCTTGTTGCAATGGCGTGGGGCGGGAGGGGGCGTGGTGGGGGCGTGGGAGCGTAGTGGGGTTTCCCGCGATACCCCCTATCTACAACCGCTTCCCGGTTGCCGCACTGAAAATAACCGCTCAGCTCCTGTCGCCCTGGAAACAAGCGCTCAGCAGCCAGCCCGGAAGCGGGCGTGCGGCGGCATTGTCTCCAGGGATACGCCGCGCCCCGCCACGGCCCGCCAGTGCGCTATAGGTTGCGGCGTTGCGGCGTTGCGGCTCGCCTACGCGACGCCGCGTGACGTGCGAGACGTGGGTCCCGAGTCCCAAGCGATGCAGAGGATTCGCTTCGTCGCCCTGTCTCTCTCGCACTCACGGGGCGCTCCGTATGCGGGTGCGAGAGAGACAAAGCGACGGAGCGCTCCTCTGAGTGGCGCGGCAGGAGCCCCTGCAGGCAGGCTGGGCCTCGGACAGCCGCGTCGAACGGATTGCCTATCAAGCGAATGGCGGGCGCTCCCGGCGCGGCGCAGCCGCCGTGTTGCAATTTTTGTTTGTCTTGTTGAGGAATCCATTTCTGTAATGCAATTGTCATTTTGGACAACTTCGAAAATACCCATAAACCCCTCGGATATCAATCAACCCTTACTGAGGCATCGAGTTAATTTTTGCCAACTTGAGTGGCAACAATGCCGCCGTCACTCTGTTCCCTGTCGAAAGAGTTCCAGGCAGCGAGGCGGACAGACCGGGCAAAAACCGAAATGGGATGAAATAAAAAAAACAGGAAAAGGAAAAAAAAAGGCGCCGAAAAAGCGGCGCGGTAGAAGTTTCCTTTCAGTGATTCTGTGAAACGCGCGTCGAATTCGCGCTTGGCGCGCTGGCCGCTGTATAAGTAAATCGCCGCTGATTGACTCGCAGTATAAAGGCCAAGGGGAATAAAACTGCAACGAGAGGTGGCGACGGGGTCGAGGGCGTGCGCTGCCTGGACAAGTGGGCCAGGCGTGGGCGAAGCCATGGCGGGGCGCGGGGCGAGGTGGACAGTGGGGAATGGGAATGAGTTGAGCAGCCCCCCCCCCTCGCCCTCCGGCCCAAAGTCTGAAAATTGGTGGGGGATTGCGGCATGTGACTGCCTCGACCCGTCACATCACCCAATTCATGGAAAGCGGAAAAAAAGTTTTCTTTTGACGAGCGCTGCTCTGCCCCTAAGGGCAGCAACAAGTGAATTTTGGTAGAAAATAAATAAAATGAAACAAATTCTCCTTTTCGCGGTGACTTGTGCAGTACACTTCGCGCTGAATATCACCTCGAATGGCATGAGTGCTGAAAAGTTTCAAAGGCAACTTTTTGAAAGCAAGCGCAAACCGGCAGGAGGAAGTATTGAGCAATCTGTCAGGACGCCGACCGGCTCGCCGTGCCTCATTTGCAGCGGAGAGCAGGCCATGCTGCTGGCGGCATCACTGATTTCTTTATGATGATGATGATGATGATGATGATGATGATGATGATGATGATTATTATTATTATTATTATTATTATTATTATTATTATTATTATTATTATTATTATTATTATTAATTTTGTCGCCGGTACTTTCTGAGCAATCAACGTCAGCAGTGCAGTGCAGTGCGGGAAAACGCGGTGGAATAACGCCGAAATGGACGTTTCATTCCCCCACCCCACCCACCTCTTTTCCGTTACCTGCTCGTTGGTTTTGCATCCGACGCGTTGGCCCATCAGTCGATCCGATAGAAAAGGTGCGTGAATGATTCGGGCTTGGCGGCCTGGCCCCAAATGGAGGGCCTCTGTGCGTCGCTCTGCGTGACAGGCGGGCGGTGCCGGCGGCCGGGCCTTCAATGTGTTTCCATTAGCCGCTTCCGTACAGAGGAGGCCGCCGATTGAAACTTGTTATCGACTGAAAGAATTTCCGAGGGTCGGGCAGTCGGGCGCGGTGCACTGCGGCAAGGCAGGCAGGCAGCCAGCAGCGCGGTGTGTGTGGCGGCCTGGCCTGGCCTGCCTGCTCCTGGCCCACTCGGCTGCAGTGGCCGTCGCCCACAGGCCCATCGCGGATTTTTCTTGCAAAGTTGGGGCGTGTGGAGCGGCAAGTGGAGGGCTTTCTTGGGCGACGCCGGGGAGCGCTGCAGCGCTGCGGACCAAAGAAAAGCTTCTTTCGCCTTGTTTTCCGCGAGAGGCCCGCCAGCTCGGCCAGGGCCGCCAACTTCTTCCTCCGGGGCGGGCAGCCGGCAGGCAGCAGCGCGCCACTCTCCCCGCTGGCATCTCACCTTCCGAGTCGGCGTGCCGCGAAAACCAGCAACAGCAAACAATATTAAAAAATACGACACTGAGCCTTGCACATTTTGCGAGTAATAGCTCAAGCTTTGATGCGCTTGACCTAAAAATCCAACACTACTCTGGAGGGTGTGGGCCCATCGGATGAGGTCTGAGTGGCGAGCCAGGGGAAGTGGTATACAGTCGTCTTTGGAGGGAATGGAGAAGATGCGTCGGTGGCGTGACTGTGTGCCCCCACCCCTCGTGCTTCCCTTCATGTGTTGTAAAAGTAACCCCGGCTAGCGCGGGCTGGCGTCACGAACGGCCCCCAACCCGTTCCCCGACGTCCCCAGCGGCAGGCCCGGCCATGGGCCCGGCCATGGGCCCCGCCGTCAGCCCCCCTCCCCCCTCCCTTCGGCCTTAGTTTGCCTTCCCTCGGCCAGCTGACCCACCCTCAGGCTTGACATCGACAGCGGTCGGTGTATATCGTTTCTCGGCCTTGTTTAGTCCGACCTGTTTTTCTGCGGCCTCGAGGAAGGTCCTGTTTCAGTTCGACGTCGGTTTCCGGGATGTTTCTGGGTGAACGTAGGCACTGTCAGCCACGGGGCTGGGGCCGTGACCCCCATGCTGCAGACAGGGCCCGGAGCGTGCCTTTGCCGCTCTCCGAGGGGTCGTCAACTCATCAACCTCATATTGCCCTTGCGCTGGGTCTACGTCAAGTGCCGCCATGTTGCTGTAATATTATGCAGAATATTTGGGCGCCAGGCGGTTGTTCTTGTTCACCTGGTCCAGGACTGCCGGCGGCACTGTCTGGCCTGACGCGACCCGCAAGAACCCAAACCGCAGTCCTGGGCCTGCCCGTGATGAGGATCTCTTTGTGCGCGAGGGGCATGATGATGCGTCCGTCGGCCCGGCTGGGCCGCCGAGGCGGGCGGCACGGACACTGCCTGTGGTGGTTGTGGGTAGCATTCAGGCAAACCTGATCACGGTACTACCTGTGCCGTCCGTCCCACCAGGCCCGCCCCCTCCCCGGGGTAGTTTGCCGGCGTGCCGCTGGGGCGCTGGCGTCGCCCCTGCTGGGGCTGCCCGGCCCGCTCATGGCGCTGCCAGTCTCAGTCGATCGCTGGAGAGCTCGGCGAGCACACCCCATCGCAGGCAGTGCCACCCCCTAGGCCGAGTGGTGCCGGGCCGAGCGAGTCGAGCAGGACGCCCCGAGCCGAGCCGGGCAGCGAGTGCGTCGAGGAATACCTCCAGTGGATACTTGTTGAGGACCAGACGTCGAGCAGCACCGGTAATGCTTCTTCCGTTCCTTCATTTAAGGGTTGTTCGCAATCAACGGCCTCACTGCGCTTACGATTCGCCCCGCGTGATCTACCGCGCAAAGTCGAAAAAAAAAATAATGAAAATGGCAATTTTTTTGGGGCACCGCGCTCCGCTGCTAGCAGTCAGCAGCGGAATGTTTCTTCGGGAACGAGTCCGATCGGGTGATGCGCGGCCCGTCAGGCGTGGCCGTCAGGCGGGGCCGTCAGGCGGGGCCGTCAGGCATGCCACGCCGTCACCGTGTTTGTCAATCCAATTAGTGCCATGACTGGCGCGATTCGGCAAAGACGCGCTGAGCTCCGAGTCCGGAAAAAGGGTCCGGGCCAATTACATTGAAGGTACCAATGGATGTCCATCCCGTCGAGCGGGGAGTCCAAAGTGAGGGGTTACCCACTCCGGGAATCATGTGTATACTCAACCTGGGAATCATTCGGAATTTTTTCGAATTTTTTTTTTTGAAAATCCTTAGGTCTTTATAAAATCCTTATATGCCGTCGTAATCTCGTAGTCCCAAAACACTAAGGAACAAAGGAATTTCCTTAAATATCCTCACTTTTTCCATGGGGTTTGTTCAGGAATCGTGGGAATCCGGAATCGTGTGTACAACAAAATAAGAAGTGGGCAACCCCTTGGTCCAAAGCCACCAGCATGTGGTTGATTCAGGCCTTTTTTTTTTTCGAGGAGCTGGAGCTGCTCTGTCCGTCTAAGCAGGTCCTCTGGCCAACCGTGCGCCCGCGGCCCCGCAAAGCCAGATTAGAAAGCCATCGTCCTTGTCCGCGCCTGGTCCTTATTCCGCTCGGCCTCGGCCACCTCCTCGGCGTCCTCGCCGAGGCGGCCGGGGATGATCCGGGACGCAGACCGCGAGCGCAGCGGGCCGCGATCATGTTTGGCGGCCGCAAGCCGATTGGCGGGGCGGCCCGGGGAGGGGACCCTGGCACAATGGGCAAGAAGAGAGCGAGGACACAGTCTGTTATTCCGGGGAAGGGGTGAGCCCACCCGATCTGCGATGACGTTCTCTCTCTCTCTCTCTCTCTCTCTCTCTCGCTCTCTCTCTCTCTCTCTGTCTCTCTCTCACACAGACTATGCTGTTCACATGCATACCGCACCAACACAAACGGATTCACACCGCTCCACGCACACAGGGGCGCGGCGCCAAACGACAAAAATTGGCTCTTTTGTGAACGTTGCAGTCAGGCAAGCCGGTCCACGTCGCTGAGGAGCGCGGGCGCCACGTAACTTATGTAAGACTCTTGCAGTCAGCTCTGCTAATCCGGTGGCCGCGAGGGCTGGGACTGAGCTGGCCGGACAGGGCGGGGGGGAGGGGGGGGGGCAGGGCACCAATGTCGCCCCAGCTCCTTAGCCGTATTGGGGCACAAGGCGACCCCCCGAGGGGCCCCCGCGGCCAGGCAATCCCCGGCGATCCCCCGACGGGGCCCCGAAGGACCCCAGACGGCCTCGGCCCCGCACAGTGGGTCAGAGGAGCGTCGAGGCGGCCACAATTCGTGACGCGTTTTGAGCTCCAGCCAGAGTCGCCTGACTCACTGTGCCCCGCCGCGCCCTGCGCCCCGCCGTGCTGCTGCTTCGATTAGCTTCTGGCTGCAAGTTTTTCGAATGGGATTATCGTGGCTCCACGTTCGCCCTGATGACAGCAGCTTTCGCCCCACCCTGCCGGCGGCACCACCCCGCCGGCGTCCCGCCTAACCGCGCCGCCGTCCGCGCCAGGCCACCCCCATAAAAGCCGTGCTTAAGCCCGCTACCAGTAATTACGCCACATGCTTGCGCTGCGCGGGAAGTGCGCCCTGCCCTTCGGTTTAGGGCCGCCGCCGCGCCGCCGCCGCGCTGCCCCGGCAGTCCCACTCAACGAGTAGTGTGTTCGCCATACTGCTTGTCGCACCCTGCTGGCAACACGGCGCTCGCCGAAGCCAAGCTGGGAGCAGCAGATGGCACGCTCGGTGCAGTTACGGCGGGCTGTGAGCTGGCGGACCCTTGGTGAACCGAGTAGAGTTGGTCGTCGCGGCGGTGGAGCGCGGGCTGCGAGGCGCGGCCCGGCGTCGATGATGCACGCAACGCGCCGAACGCCGCCTCGCCCCGCCGCTCTGAATAGTGGATGCGGACTCCTTGGCATTCTTGCGGCGGCTGCGGCCGGAGAGCACCTTGCGCGGAACGACTCGGAGGAGAGGGGAGGCGGGGGAAGAGCTTGTATTTCCCCAAGTGGGATGCCCGACCTGGCGCAGGCGAAAAGTAACGTCACTCTGTTTTCCTATTAGGGCACCTCAGCCTGCCGCGGCTGCTGCCTGCGCTGCTCCGCTGCTGCCTGTCGGCCGGACGGACGGCCGATCGCTGTCAGTTGCAGGCGCTGCGCTGCTTTCAGGCCGCGGCCCCTGCGAGCGTCCCTGCGTGGCGTCGCGTCACTCGCCGATCAAACAATTGATTGGCCCCCGGTCCTTTCCCAGAGCAAATGATGACAATGATGACGCCCCCTCCTTTCTGTCGAGATGCACTCTGCGGCGGCCGCGCATTCACGGAGGGATAGTTTTAAGGTGGGGCGCCTCGGTGCCATTCTCTTGATGAGGGAGAGAGAGGGGGAAAACACGATGGCAGCGCGGATCGCACGGATAGAAGCATTGTGCACCGAGGCCGCACGCCCCGGTGGGTCAGCGGTGGGGGGAAGCTGGCAGCCCTCCCGCACCCTAGAGACAAGAAAAATACGAGATTTATTCACCTGTTTCCAAATGAAAAGGAACAAAAAAATATTTAAACCCGCGAAAATGTTTGGCAGCCATTTATGGGTCGGAGGTTCGGAACCGCCGCTATAAACGTAACATTTCCCGCCTCCAGCACAAAAACAGCCCAACCGGCTACTGTTATTCTGTCTTGCAGACCCGCCTACGGCCTTGCGGTCCTCGACACCGTGGCCCGGCGGCCGGGCCCAGTGGCCCCGCAGGGTGGCAGGCCGTCGGCGTGGTCAGTGGCTGATAGCTGATGCTCCCCCGAGGGCCCATAACGGCCCTTCGCCCGCACTGGCCCCGCTCCCCGAGGCCCTCATGACTAACACCGTCCTCATTTGCCCCCGCCGCCACGCCCGCCCCACCCCACCGCGCCCCGCCACGCCACGCCACGCCCCCGGCACGGCCGCAGGGTCACATAAAGGACGGCCATTTTAACGTTTTTCCGAGCAAAGTAGTCGAGGGGCCACAAAGCGGTCAAGTTAAGAACCCTCGTGATGAGTGGGCCGTTCGAGAGGAAGACGAGGAGGAGGCCAGGCCCGGGGGCCTCGCCGCCGGCGCCACCGAAAAACCCAAAGCGCGCGCACCGCGCGTCGTCGCCCGCGCGCCAGTCCTCCGCCCGCGCGCCGCAGGAAGGGCTGGAAAATTTTAAGTCCGGACGCCACCAGTGACACAGCGGCGCGGACCCGTGGAGCACGTGCCGGCACTCCCTCCAGCCACTGCCTGGACTTCCCTGCTTCACCCCGCCCTGCTGCAGCGGCTGGAATCCTCGCAAATTGTTCACCGGCAACGCAGACGCTCGCGAGCTGCAGCCCCGCTGCCCGGGAACTACGGCGCAGCTGCGGCATGCCTCGCTCGTTAGGTGCAGACGGAACACGGAGGCGCGCGGAACGGACCTTCGAAAGGACTGGGGGACGCCTGGCTGCAAGCTGCAGGCACGCTCAGTGGCGGATCCAGAGTCGGCCGAAGGGAGGGGCAACGAAGCACTTTTTGCCTACTTACAAGGGCAACGTGTTGCTTTTTGCCTACCTTTCAGGCGGTTATCTTAGGCTCAAGTGGGGGGGGGCATTGTCCTTTTGCCCCCCCCCTCTGGATCCGCGCTTGAGCACGCTGTATAAGCGAGCTGGCGACGGCGTGTCCCGCCGAGTGTATCGCTGGTTTATTTAGACGACCTGGTTGCGTCAGTTTATATTAGGGGGAGGGGGAATCTTTTTATTCGTGGAGGGGGAGGGGAGGGGGAAGCGCTTGGACGAAGTGCAGCGCCGCCGCCGCATATTCCGGAAACCACAATAAAATAAAATGGAAAAGGGGCGTAAATGCGTCCGCCCGCCGCGGCGTTCGCCATTGTGCGAGTGATTGCCATCTGCGGCAGTGTGAAGCGGAGTGCTGTCGACGCACCTGGGGAGGGGGCCCACCAAAAAAAACAACAACAACAAGAACAAGAAAGCAGCCAAAGTGCGAGCGGCCGCGAGGATTCCTGGAGCCGGCGGATGAGACCATCCGGAGCAGTAGCGTGTCTCCCGGAACGAGGTCAAGGAAGAGGGTGTGCATGAGAGGGCCCCGTCCCACCCCAGGCTCTGCAGGGCTTAGGTTAGGGCCCGTTTCAATTTCTGCACTCGATTGCCATCCTCACCCTTTGTGTGGCAACCCTTCCCTCGCACGCCAGCGTGGCGTGGCGTGGCGGGGCGTGGCGTGGCGGGGCGGGGCCTGCCGAGGAGCTCCAGGCAAACTGGATTACATCGGGACAATCCTCGCAGCGCATCACGAAATCACGCGCCCACCTTCCCGTGCCGCCGCCGTGCCCCACTGGCCCCGGCTGCCCCGTCCACCCTGGGACCGCTGCAGTCGTTTCCGGCATCGTTTCAAGGGTCCACGCACAAAAAATTCAGTCACGGAAAGCACACGAAAAAAAAGGCCTTCTGTTGGCACAGCGATGAGTAAAGTAGGTAACACAATTTAGCAGCCGCCACCAAAGTTAGTCCGGCGAGCAAGGGGTCTTGGTTGTCTCACACTAAATGTTATGTACAATTTTGTACGAGACATCACAGGTTTATTTGTGTGCAGATGAACGCTTCGTACAGTTTTCGTACGGATATCTGAACAAATTTCCCCATTAAAGTGCAAAATCTCGTAAAAAATTGTACGAAAAGTTCGTCTACACAAAAAACTGTGATGTCTCGTACAAAATTCATACAAAAACATTAGTGTGCAGACTGCGCGCTTCGACGGCGCCGTGCTGGCTTTTGCCCCCCGTTCGTTGCTTCTGTTTGCCTCCAGCAGTCGCCTCCAGTCTCCAGTCGGCTCCAGTCCAGCGGCCGACTTGTCAAAGTTTTGTTTGGCTGGAATCGAGTTTGCCTTGCGGCCCGATCGAAATAGTCACTGGCGGCGCTCCGTTGCAGGGCGGTGGGCGAGGCCAGCGGCACGGCCTCGGCGGGGCTGCGCTCGGCGCCGAGCTCCGCGGTGCGCCAGGCGCGGCCAAGGCGTGGCGGTGCGCCGCGCGAGTTGGGAGACTCGGGAGCGACCGACGGCCAGGCAGCGCCAGGGGTCCGGCATAAAGCAGCAATCTGGGACGGGGCGGGACTCCGAAGTGCGAGGCTGCGAGGCCATGAACCCGGGGCGATTGGGCCCGCCACGGCCCGCAAGCCGCAACGGGGCGGGGAGCGCGCCGAGTCCGAGACTGGAGCCGCTGGAAGCCCTACCGGAACAGAGGACGGCGAGCCGGCGCGCCTCCAGAAGCCTCCAGCCACCTCGCCGCTGTCTTGGAGAAGGAGCCAGACTATTCACGATGAGCCGGCTGCACACTCTCGGACGGAACATTGTCGCCAACACGACTTGCTCTCCCCCTCATTCCAGTCTCGGCTTTCTTATAACTTCCGAGTGCGCATGGCTCGGTGGCTCCGTTGGCTGGGAGGTCAACGTTGAAACCGACTGTCCACCCGTAACCAGGTTCGACTCCCGAATAAAAAAATAAAATTAGAGCGAAAACGGTGGCGTTTCTCAGACGTGTCCGACGTGTTGGGCAAGACTGAGACGAGACCTTCTCAGGCAGGGGAACCACCACAAACTAACTTTGTCTCCATTCCTTTGGCCCAACTACCTTTCCCGTCCCCCCCATCCTCCTCCCCGTCCTCACATATCTTTAGTGCCCGGAAGACCCTCCTGGATGGAGGAGTGCAGAGGAGCCTGGCCGGGCTGCGGCGTCCTTGTGTCCACGGGTAGCTTATCAGTCGACGGGGAGGTGGGGCGGGGCGTTGAGGGGCCGGCTGCACTGTGCAGCAGACCCGCTTGCCCGTCGCCTTGTCCAGGCATGCCAGTTTAAGTTCGCAAATGGTCTGGTTCTGGTCGGAGAGGACAGGGAGGAGGGAGTTGCCCAGCCCTGGCAACAATGGCCATTGGCCTGCCCGTTTGTTCACACTTTTGCCGTTAAATGTCCTGATTACGGTGCCTCTGCCTCCGGGGCGGTAGTTCGACGCCCCCTCACGGCGGCTGCCGCTAAAACGCGCTGAATATTTAAGAATCTTACCAAACCCGGCGACACCCACGGCCACCGCCACGCGCGCCAAGGCGACGCCTCGTCCGGTCGGCCCCGGTGTGGGGCGTGCTCAGGGCCGGGGCTCTCCGTGCCGGGGCCCTCACCGCCCTTAGGCTGCCCTGCGGCGCGGCTGCCCTTCGCCTTGCCTCGCCGCGGTTCGCTCAGCAGCTCGCACTTTTTATGAAAACTGTATGGAAGGGTCGGGGTGCCGCACTGCCTGGCGGGTCGGAGCCACTCTGCGGCCCGCTCCCAGACGAGTCCTGCCGACCGCTTTTCCGACGCATCAAAGAGGCAGGGCGTGGAAGACCGCCCACACGTTGGGGAGTACGATTTTCAACAAGCGTTGCGACGCAAACGGCCGCCCAAAGTCCATCCGATTTTTCTTAACTTGAACAATCGTCGACTCGGGAACACCCTTTGGGTGTGTCAATGAGTGGGAGAGAGACACGTGTGCCACGCGGTACCTTGCCAGGGCGGCCCAGCCCTTTGTCTGCCGCGGTGTTTCCAACTCGTAAATGGAATGAAAACAAGATCCTTGCCGCGCTCCCAAGGGCGATCCTGGATCCTGGAGCAGGCGGCCCGGCCAGTCAGCAAGCACACGCGGCTGAATGCTGTGCTCCGGCCCGGCCTTTGTGGCGGCGCCGGGGAGCGGCCGCGCTGCTGCAGCCCTCCGCGTCGGGCAAACTGCCTCGCCGTCATGGAGTCCCCGCGGCTCCAACTTTGCAACCGCGGTGCCGACCGCGCCGTCGATGCGATGCCGTTGATTGTGTCCCGGGAAAAGTTAGCCGCGCACCACGCACGTGGCGCACCGCGCCCGGCACACCGCGCCGCGACGGCCGGACGCCCTCCGCAACACAAACACCGACTCCAACTTGGACCCACTCCTAACCTCAATATCTCACCCTCCCTCCTCTCCTAAAAGCAGTACACGCTTCGACTGATGCGCGCACTTTGCTGCTCTTGTTTTTTTGTTTATTGTTGTTCTTTGTTTATGTTGTTTTTGTTGTTGGCCAGTCCGTAAATAAAGCCAAGTTCGGGTGGACAGCGCGGGCCTAAGCAGCTGAAGGAAGGGGCCAAGTTGGGAGAGGAAAAGAAACAGTCCGTTTAATGACCGGCCGCCTTAACTTTTGTGTCGCAGGTAAGAGAGGGACGGGGTCCATCGACTGCGCCAGGGGAAAGGGGGGGGGGGTGACGCCGGCCTCGGGGGTGGAGCAGAGGCCGTGAGGAATGCGGACAGCTATTTGCAGTGTTCCGTGTTTTTTGTCGTCGTTGTTGTTATTGTTGTTGTTGTTATTAATAGTCCCGGGCGGCCTTCTCGTCTTGCGTCTCCACATTCCTGCAGTTAATAACTTCCTCCTCCAAGGAAGCGGCGGCCGAGCCTTGCCGAGCCTAGCCGAGCCGAGCCTTGCCGAGCTGGGCCGGCCCGAGCTGCTGGATTCAATGAATGCGCCACTGGAGTGAATTTCCAATCCAAATTATTTCCGGCGATATCGCCTCTTATTTCCGATACAGACTCGGCGTGCTACACGCCGCCGCCTCGGCTGCCTGGCTCCCCTCACTGAAAACGCGTATCGTGTTTCCCTGAAAGGCTCAAGGATACAGAGCCAACACTTTTATCTACTTTGATCTGCAAGCCCTCGTGTGCGTGCGTGTGAGTGTGTTTGCGTGTGTGCTGGCGTGTGGATATTGAGTGTAGGTGTGTGCGAGTTTGTGCACTGCAGGTGCGCGACTGTTGGCGATGACGACGACGACTCCGCCTGCTCCACCCTGAATGTTTCACACGCCCCCTCCCTCCCTGCCGCGCCCCTTCCCCCTGGCACTGCGGTAGCTGCGTGGTTATTGGGTAATCGTGGGCCAGCCATTCATTATGCACGAGTCTTGTGTATCGTAAATTTATTAGGCCACGCCATTTTCTTTTTCACCCACCTCGCCCCCGCAGCCATCTTCGCGGCCCTGCGGTCGTGGTCGTGGCTGGCGGACCGTGCCCGTCCTGGCCGTGCCCGTCCTGGCCGTGCCCGTCCTGGCCGTGCCCGGCGTAATGAAGGTGGCTCGGGGCGCGTTCGCGTTGTTCGCGTTACATCGCTCTCATTTGCTCCATAATTTACCGACGCTCCCCGCCGCGCTCCCCGCCACGGCCTTGGCACTTACCTGCAGTGCGAGCGCGCCCCGACCCCGCCTCCGGCACGCCGAGGCCCTCGGAGGAGGCCAGGGCCTGGCCGCCGGGCCGCCGCCGCGCTGCAGGAACTGGCACAGCGGGTCGCAGGGTCGCAGGGTCGCACCCGCTGGGACCGCGCCACCACGGCAGGTTGCACCATCGTGCACGTCTCGTCGGAGTGGCGCCGTGGAGGCCGCCGACAAGGGACCGTGGCGTGTGTCCGGCCGAGTGCCGCCGGCGCCGCGCATATTTCTCCCGACGCGATTATTCTCCGACTTTCCGCGAGGAGGTGGACTACTTAGGCTCGTTTCGCAACGACGGGAGCCTCCGCCGTCCTTGTGGCCGCCCTTCCACTGCATCGCGTGAGTCCCGCGAGCAGCCAGGCAGGCAGCCAGGACGAGTGCGCCACCGGACCAACTCCTCCGCGCAGCCCGGCGCAGCGCTTGCCCCTCTCACTGGAGCAGGCACACCCTTGCCGCCTGCTCCGGCAGCGCTACTCCGGCGAGCCCCCGTCGTCCCTGACCTGCGGCCTCGGCGCGTCGCTGCATTATATTACTGCGAGTGCGCGCCTCGGCTTTACGGCGCTCCTTCATTTATTATTATCATCTTTATTCTCGACGCCGGCGGGACACCTGCCACCACCGCGACCTTCCAGTCCGTCGCGAGGAAGGCCGACGCGGTGGCTGTCGTCCCCGCCGAGCTTGTTGCTCCCCGCCCCGCCCCGCCCCGCCAGCCCCGCCGCCCCGCCTCACGTCCACGTCGGCTGGCCGTCCGCAATGAACAAGGACGACGGCGGCAGGCCTCTGCGGCGGCGCTGCAGCAACGTCACGCCCTTCACGGCCGGAGCGACGCCGACTGACGCGGTGGGCGGCGCGCCGCGGCGTGCAGTGGCGTGCGGTGGCCCACAGTGCCGGGCTGCGGCGGCGCGACGCTGTGGGGGTGGACCTACACAACACTGCGCGTCCCACGCGGACCATGCCACTCACACACGGATCTCTCTCTCTCTCTCTCTCTCTCTCTCTCTCTCTCTCTCTCTCTCTCTCTCTCTCTCTCTCTCTCTCTCTCTCTCTCTCTCTCTCTCTCTCTCTCACACACGTCACCAGGAAAGGTTAGCGAATATGCTGTCCCTAAGGAGAAGGGGTGAGGGTGGTTCCGCGCGCCCTCGCGTGTGTGGGCGTTCGCGTGCGTGTGTGCGTGAGAGTGTGCGTGCGCGAGGAGGGTAAAGGTTGAGAAGTGTGGAGGCAAACGGCGGCGCGTGCCTGACTGCTTGCCCGCCGCCGAAAGCAGTTCGTCTGTTTCTCTGTTTCTGCGCGCCGTGCGACCGCCCGCGGAGTGGAGGGTAGGCAACCCGCTGGGCTGGCGTGTCTTGCGGGCGGGCCTGGGCCTCGGGCGCTAAAGGGGGTCGATGCGTGCGAGAGAGAGAGAGAGAAAAGCCAAAAGGTGTGGCCCACAAAGGGCAGGCGGCGGCGTCACCAGGGTCTCATAGTTGCAGGCGGACTTTGCTTCCTTCCGTCGTCTGTCGCGGTGCTTCCCCCAACCCGCGTCTCTCTGTCTCCATCTATATGCATGCCGGGCTGCACCTGCTGCGGCGCGAGGACACGGCGGCTGTTTCGTGTGCTGCTTGCGGCGCGCGCGCACACACACACACACACATCTACACACAAAGACGACATCAAAGGCATCCTCTCCTTGTATTGTGCATTTTGTTGGCTGGCGGTGTAAGCGTTACCGCAGCCTTCTTGCGTTGCCTCCTCTTTTTCTTCCCTCCTGTTCTCTGTTTTTTTCCGTTTCCCTCTCTCTCCTTCTTTTTGCGATGGACTGCCTGCAGCGTGGCGTACCGCCGATCCGCCCCGACGTGTTGACTGACAAGA